>JAODAL010035498.1:0-42868 GCA_025379985.1 Phyllomedusa bahiana | reverse complement strand
GAAACAGGCCGGGGGGACATCTACGGCTAAACCTTGGCTACAAGGGGGCATCTATGGCTGCGGGGGGGCATCTACGGGCTGCAAGGGGGGCATCTACGGGGCAAAGGGGGGGCCTCTACTGGTAAAGGGGGCACATCGGTACAGGGGGGCTATACAGGCTATGGGGGGCTATACCGGCTACAGGGGTTTACCTGGCTCCATTTTTGGAGCTATAGAGGGGGAAATTTTTTTATAGAGATGGGAATTTGGGTAGGAGGCTGTTTTAAAATTTGGGAGTCTGATTTTTTTTTTGTAAATTTTACATTTAAGAGTAGGAGTGTCATATGGCGGCCGGGACGGGAAAAAAGAAAAAGGTTTCTTCAGAGACTCTTCAAGACATCTCCTGTAAGTCACTATTATATAAAATATTATAAATATAACTTTAATGAAATCATTTTTAGTCTGCAAAAACCTGTGTCAGGGACCACCCTGTAGGTAATGTATGCTGGTAATTTCTGGTTGTAAAATAAGGGTTTTTATACTCGTAAGGCAGTTTGTATTTTTTGGTCCTATGGCTGTGTATGTGGTCGGGGTGGCTTGGGTTTCGGTTGGGTGGGGGTTTTATTTGGTAACTGTAAAACTATTATTTAGTAGTTTTAACATAGCACTTTGGGGTTTAAAGTTTTTTGTTTTTTTTTAATTTGGTTGATGGTGATAAATGTTCAATTTGTGGCGCATTATTTTAACCGGGAGGGGGGGGGTTTTAAAAATTTTCTTCACCTCGCCCTGGTAAATTTAGCTAGGAAGGGCCCGTTTAAACCCCCTTTTCCCCGTAGCCGGGGGTTACCGCCCAAGGGCACCCAAATACCTACATATTCTTAAGTATATAAAACCAAAGGAACCCATTGCCCCCTATTTTTTTCATTGGTGCGTGCTCGTGTTCTTGTAAACCCAAATTTCCATTTTACCGCCCCCCCCAAGGCCCCCCCCCCCCCCCCCCCCCATTTTATCCCCAACAAAAAATTGCCAGTGCCCTTTTTAAAGGGGGCAACTGTCTCGTCACACCCAATACGCTAATTCCAGCGCCTCTTGCAGGTCAAGACACCATAAATCAATACCAATTGCAAAAGATGAACACACCCCACAAAAAAGGTCTTGAAACCCTTTTTTTCAATCATGACTGTAAAATTAAAACCCTTTAATCCAGGAACCCCTTGCCCCTCTCTTCCATCTGGGGTGCATTCAAAGTTGTCTGTGAACCACTAATTTCCCATTTTGCCGCCTCCAAGGAACCCCAATTTTATGCCCCAGTCACCTAAATTAAAAAAAAAAAAAAAAACCCCAAAACCGAACCAAACCCTGGGGACCCCAACCAAGGGAGGTGGGGGGGGGAACTTGTAAAGAAAGATTAGGCTTATTTTTTTATAATTTTTTTTTTTAATTTAAATATTTTTTGTTCAGTTACAGTTAACCCCTTAATGCCTCCTTTCTTTTAGCCCAAGTTAACTGCACTCTCCACTTGAGCTGCGGCAAGTTCCCCCACTTCAGGCATTGAAGACTCTACCGCTAAAGCAGGTGCTGTGTTGATGTTTGAACACTTTTCTGTCTTTATTCTATACAAAATTGTTAATTGGGGCACTGCTTAACTTTGTCTTGAGCCCTTTTTTGTGTTTGTTTATGTACACTGACCTACTTCAGTCATGCTCTGAAAGGTGTCATGAGCTGACCTGAGGGCACGCTGGTACTGTGGACCGGGACTTACTGTAACGGTGCGGCGTGACAACGTAGCCGAAGCGCCGCCCCTACATCCGATGTGGATCCTCGTGATCACCCCGGCGAGGGGGTAGTGGAGGACCACGCCCGGGGGCGGGGTCTAAGGGGCCCCTGGTCTTCACCAGAGCCCCCGCAAAGCGGGATGATTGGCTGCGGGGGCCCCCCGGGGAACCCTGACGGGTACCTGCGGGCAGCCGGTGTGGGAAGACGGAATCCAGGGGGTGGAATACAGGAACATGTAAGCAGGACAAGGGGGGTTAAACTACACATGCACCACAGGATCGGCAGGAACGGGAAGAGTAACAATCAGGTACGACCAGGGAAAGCAGGAACAGGAGAGCACAACAGGGGCAGGAACATGGGAGGAAAACAAGAGAACAGACAGCGGACGGGCCCCCAGGAGCTCAGTGACAAAGACACTGGCCCGCATCTCAGGGGGTTAAAGTCTCCAAAGAGACCGAGATGTGGGAGGAGCTCAAGTTGGGAGGCAGCTGAGACAGCAACAACTGCAATGAACTGACCGAGCAGAGGCAGGAACTTCCCCTTTAGGCAGGGGTCAGAGGAAAGAGGGAATAGACAGAGACAAATAACTATAAAAGACAGGAAGCTGCAGCGCGCGCCCTAAGAGGAACAGAGCACACACAGGAACCCAGGAAGCAACAGAACAGGACAGGACAGGTAAGCACAGGAAGGCACGACACGCCGACGGCCCAAGGCAGGGAACCGCGGCGTGAACCGTGACACTTACCCTGCCACACTCCCGCAACCCCTGCTCTTCTTTGCCAGCTGGTGCGAGCGACCCAGCTACCTAGAGTAAGCACACACTGGCTCTGTGAAATTTAAAAGACCAGTGCATCGGTAATTGGCTAATTACCGGGCCCTGACCCTATATCTTCTGGTCACCTCTCCTGCTTAGTTGCCCCATGTATTGTGCCATAGCCTCTAGTGAAAGCGTTCCTAAAGTGTTCTGTTCTGCCGTGTTTCCTGACCTCTGCCTCTGTTCACTGACCACGTTTTGACGCTGCCTGCCCTGACCTCTTTCCTGTCCCCGACTACGAGTTTGCCTGTTGATCCTGTATCCCGCTACACCTCAGCCGACTTGCTGTAAGCAAGTCGTGTCAGGGGTAGTGACCTGGAGGTCTCTTGCTGCAGCAAGCCCATCCTGCCTTGCGGTTGGCTCTGGTGAAAACCAGGGGCATATTAGACTCCAGTCCCTGGTGCGGCTTACGCCACTGCTTGTGGTGGCTCAGTGGACTCACTACCTATGGTCCTTAGAAAAGGTGATTGTTTTTTACTGTTTTTCTTTATTTGGGCAGATGTATTTATTTCTGTTCATTTATACTTATTATTATTATGTGTATACATTTGGGAATACCAAGACATTCAGCTGTATGGTAGCATGTAAGGCGTGAGTTTCTCCCTCTTTATGGCACTTTGGGCTACAGACCTTTTACCTTGATCTACTCAATCTGATTCATTATAAATTATCTATTGTTAGATTGTTACTGGAGTCTCTTTGTTTATTAATTAATTATATTTTATTATTAATGATTGTATTTTGGATACCTGGTGTGGTATTTTTGTGCTGTTTTACATGATGTATCCTTTTTACCATGAGAAAAACACTTATATTAACTCAAGAGTTTTGTATTTTTCAATGGGCCTCTTTGACATCTTTTTATTGTTTTTAATCTTGGTTTTCTCAAATAAAATATTATTATTATATATAATTTTTTGTATTTTCGGGTCTTTTACTTGTTTATAATTTAATGTATTCTGGTCTGTATGCTGTACATACAACTACATATGCCACAAGGTATAAAAATACCAACACTAGTGTATATAATAAAATAATACATTTTATTTAAAGATTAATAAAGCAGCAAAAAATTTGAAGCAACTGAGGATAAGGCAGGAGGTGCTTATAAGACCAGGGTATAATAGTTATATTAGTAAGAGTAGATGAACATCAATCATTCGACAACTAGTCTACTGATAATGTATTTATAATTAATAATAATTAGTATCTGGTGAGAAACATAAAACAGTGTCATTAGAGAGATGTTCAAATCAACCAATCAGTAACACTAGCAAATCACCAAGGCAAAGCTACAAAGAGATAAGTCTCAGGATAATATACCATCACTGAACAGTACAATGTAGAACATGTTGCATGATGTAATTACCCTAATAAAAGCAACATCAACCACCCAAACACTTGTGCAATCCCAAAGCACGTTTCAATGGAACTCTGGAAGAATCCCAAGCCCAAAGACATTTATTATTATTAATAATTATAAATGAATCATCAGGAGACTAGTTGTTGAATGATTGATGTTCATTTACTCTTTGTAACGGTCAGTGGAAGTGGATCCTCTGGACCACAGCAAGCAATGGTGTAAGCCACGCCAGGGAGTGGAGTCTAAGTAGGTCCGGTTTTCACCAGAGCCTGCCGCAAAGCAGGATAGACTTGCTGCGGCGGATTGCTACCAGGTCGCTACCCCTGACGTGACTTGCTTGCGGTGGCAGCCGAGGTGTTGCGCGGTACAGAATCATGAAGCAGGCTCGTAGTCGGGGACAGGCAGAAGGTCCGGACAGGCGGCAATGGTTCGTAGTCAAGGGACGGAGGCAGAAGGTACGGTACACAGTAGACAAACAAGATACCCAGGAACACTTCCTCTCAAGGCACAGGGCACTATCGATTCGGCAGGGTAACACAGAAGGGGCAGGACTTAAATAGGGTCAGCGGCCGGTGCAACCAATCACCGCCGTGATGTCCCTTTAAATTTAGCTGTAGTACCGCGCTCGCCCTCTAGGGCACCCGGCCAGCAGCAGGAGCGCGCGTAGGTATGGAAACAGGAGCATGACGAGGTAAGTGCGGATCAGAGCTGTGGGCGCGCCCACAGCCCGGATGGCGGGCCGCGGTGGCGCTCGCAGCTGCGGACGCTGCTGAGGTGCGGGTGTACCCGCGGCCCGATCCGGGGCCCGCGGGGACACCCGTTACACTCTTATTATCAATCAGAATAACCTGGTCTTGGAAGCACCTCCCATTTTATCCTCAGTTGCTCAAAATTGGTGCTGCTTCATTATGTTTTATTAGTCTTTAAATAAAATGTATTATTTTATTATATACGCTAGTCTTGGTATTTTTATACCTTGTGGCATGTGTGATTGTGAGTTGTTGGCTAATGTTCATTAGTTTGTGCACTTATTAATTGGATGTACAAGCACGTAGTATCAAGCAAGGAAACTGTGACTGTGCAGGGCTCCTCACAGCAAATCACCCTGAAATTTCCTAATGCTCTGAGTGCTGTAGTTGGTTACACTACATGTATTGAGCATAAACACTGTCTGAGGAGCTACCACTCCCAACATGTAGGATTTGTGCCGCCCCTAACTTCTTCTGCCATCGGCAACCGCCAATGAGTGCTGAGAGGCAAATATGGCCCCAGGGGCACAGCCCTTTTGATTTCTAGAGGCTGCCAGTTTGGGAGACTTGACAATTCTCCCAGGAGCACTTCCCTTTTTCCAGGAGTCTCCTGAATGTTGTGGCAGTTATGCTTCAGGATCTCTTTAGGTAGTATCAACCTGACTACAGTAGCTATTTGCACTGGTATAGGTTTGAGGGATTAACAGGTAGTGGTCATACCTGGTCCCTAGTGCCTAAAGAGGGCAAAGGCCTCTAGGCCACATAAGAAGACACCAGTATTATAAATAGCAAATGGCTTACAGCGAGAAATGTTACAGATTTTACATCAGAGCTTCAAATTACACCTCTGTCTCTGTTAGCAGATTATAGAATACCAGACAGAATAGCAAAGCACAACAGTTTAAGAACAAACATATGCAAAAGTTGCAAACGGTTTTCCGATAAAATAAATGTATGATCTTAATAGAGTATAATTTTGCAGATTTGAAGGCCATAATTAATGGGAATTAATTGCATATTTAGAAGTCGTTCTTCAAAAACAACATCAAATGTAGAGGATGGAAGGGAGGGGGACGTCGGAAGAATGTCTAAAGATGAAATGAATCACATGTTCATGAAAAAATAAATCTTTAGAAAAGAAAATGGAAAGAGGTTTAGCAGGAAGACGTTGTAATGATAAAAAGATGCCGCTTGCTGTTCAACTACACTTTTAACTGCATCTTTTCTGAAATAATGATTATCATTTCCACTTTCATCTTAAGTTTAATAGCATATGGCTTTTCCTGATTAACACCCCCTCCTGTTATTAATCAGTATCTTGCTATCATGCCTCTAATGTAGGCTGCAGTTGCCCTGCTGGTACACTAAGCTTTTCAGCATCTGAGCCTATGGATCTGTGCTAGAGGGGGAAAAGGCTTGGCTTCTGTATGCACTACTAATAGGGAGATTTTTCAGGTGCCCTCGGTGTGAACTTTATGTAGACTGTCATTATAAATGTAATATTTGTTTAGCATTAAACTTAAAAGACTCCTGATTTTGTACAGGTTTCACTATTCTTTTCCAAATGCTGTTTCTTCATGGCTTATTCAAGAGGTGATCCTACATCCTGAAAAAGAGATCAACAGCAAACGCTCTAAAATAAAATAACAGTACTCACCTCTTCATCTCCACGCCGATCCAGGTGGGCTACTCAGGAGCTGTTTGCACGGGGGGTAAACCGTAACTGAAACAATTACTTATTATACAAAAGTAATGCTATGTAAACGTAAAACTGTTTATAATCATGACTTTTTGGATATGGGATGACCTTCACTCCTCCTAATACAACTGAAACTGTAGAATAAATGCTCAAAACACTTAGGGTGACATTTCCCAAAAGTGACATTAAAACAGTGTAAAGTGCACCTGAAAGTACAACCCATTACAAAAATCAGGCATCTGGTATACCTTACATAGTAACGTTAATGCACCTTTTTAGGTACATTACAAAATCTAGATGCATATCGTATAGTTACTAGCATATTTGATGTGCTTTTTAGGTACATTTAAATGTGTCGTGTCGTGCAAATAATGCACCTAGTTTTGATTTATTACAGTTCATTTAATTAGAGAATAGGGCGTCAAGAGTTTTTTTGGTGCAAAATACACAAAAAAAAACTACGCATTTGTATTGGGACATGTCGCCCTTAGTCTTTAGTGTAAAATGGCCACAGCTTTATTAGAACCACAGGAGTACAACAATTACAGAAGGACTCAGGTGAAGTGCTCCGCATTTGTATGGGATTCCCAGATGTCTGACAAATAGCACCCGGCCAGACAGCAATAAAGGGCAGCACGCTCTGGATTACCATTCTAGCAGAGCCAGTACACTTTAGAAACACCCAATGACCCTACTGAAGATCCTCACTCCTGCTTAACCACCGTGTCAGCCCCTAGATGACATTACCACTATGCCATTAAGGCTGGCCACTCAGCCTCTTCACACCATGAGGTTTAACATATACATTAGTTCAGATTAGTCAACCATAACTTGGCCTGCAACTTCCACCTGACTCCTAAACCGCAACATAAAAGTTGTGACAGTTTATGCCATGAAACCTATGACACTTGTCATTATTAATTAATTTTCATTATTCATTATTAATTTATTTTGTTTTTGAATTAGAAAATTTCAGATTCAGTGGAGTCATCCTACAGCTCTCATGAGAGGAAAAAAAACCCTGTTGAGGAAACTATGGCTAAAGGATTGTCCTTTCCTTGGGCCTTGAAGGAAAATGCCAACATGTAACTCACCAATGTCATAATAAAATAATAATATCTGATACCAGATATTATATCTGTTAATATTGCCTTTATCTCTATAATACCGGCATCATTATACAGGAAATAACTAAATTCACTAAAAGCTTCTGAGTAGTTCTTACAGTAGAGACGGGTTGGAGGGAAATGTTTCCTCTATTGTTCTGGTGAGAGGAAGAATAATATTCAACTGGAAGTTACAAAGACATTCCCCCCTTGTGCTCTGTGCTCCTTACCAGTAAATAGTCTATGCATACACCTACTCCTTCCTCTTACAACAGAACCACCCTTGCTTAAATCCATACAGCTACACAGACAGCAATTAAAGACCGTATAGGAGCTATAGGTCCTCTCTCCCAAAGTCATATCCCCCTTTGTTTTGGGGTTCGGGTGGTCTTGACTTTTTGGATGAACTTTCAATCCACCTAATACAACTGAATCAGGGGGGTGACTACAGTGGTAGCAGACATAGCATCTGCCCCGGGGCCTGGGCCCCCTTAGTTCTGCTCTTGCATCCGCCAACAGTGAATATAAAAGTACATGCGCATCCTGCCCCTGAGCACCCGGGTCCCGCAGGACTCTGATAACCTGCCTGCTAGGCCTTTAGCCTAGCAGGCGCCGGTGCACAGTGCTGACGTGGGTGACGCGATGACATCATATCATCGCGCCACCCGCGCCGAGCACAGACTGCCCAGGAGCTGAGCTGCGAGGGAGCGTGGGGCAGGTGAGTAAGGGATTTCTTATCTTCTTTTGCATTAAAATAGCCTGGCTGCCTGACCTTGGCTACCTACCAGACCCTGCCTGACCTTGGCTACCTACCTGACCCTGGAAACGTACCTGACTATGCCTGGCTACCTACCAGACCCTGCCTGAACCTGGCTACCTACCTGACCCTGTCTGGCTACCTGCCTGACCCTGGCTACCTAACTGACCCTGTCTGGCTACCTACCTGACCCTGGCTACCTACCTGACCATGCCTGGCTACCTACCAGACCCTGTCTGGCTACCTAATTGACCCTGGCTACCTACCAGACCCTGGTTACCTACCTGACCCTGGCTACGTACCTGACCCTGCCTGGCTACCTACCTGACCCTGTCTGGCTACCTACTTGACCCTCGCTACCTACCAAACCCTGCCTGACCCTGGCTACCTACCAGACCCTGGATACCTACCTGACCCTGGATACCTGCCTGATCCTGGCTATCTACCTGACCCTGCCTGGCTTCCTACCAGACCATGGTTACCTACCAGTCCCTGGCTACCTACCTGACCCTGCCTTTCTACCTATATGACCTATAGCCTAACTGAACCCTGCCTTCCTGCATGACCCTCTAAAGACTACCTGAACCCTTTCTGTCTATATGGCCCCTAAACCATGACCTGTACCCGCTCTCCCACCCTTGAGAAGTTTGTACAGAGGTAGGGGGCAGGGATTGAGGTGATGGAAAAGTGAG
Organism: Phyllomedusa bahiana; assembly: GCA_025379985.1. Taxonomy (NCBI): domain Eukaryota; kingdom Metazoa; phylum Chordata; class Amphibia; order Anura; family Hylidae; genus Phyllomedusa; species Phyllomedusa bahiana. Next base: position 33,933 of record JAODAL010035498.1, on the reverse strand, counting down.
GATTCTAAGATATTTGTAGGGACAAGTGGTGGCCGGGAGAAGTCATCATGAAGGTCTGGACTGGATGCAGAACAAAAGAGAAAGTCAACGACTCGTGTTTGCTGGCTTCTATTAGACCATTAGAAGCCAGGTCTGTAGCTATAGCAACCAGTGCTGGCAGCCTATCAGTAGAGATAAAACAGGTCTGTAGCTACAGCACCCTGAGGAGCGGATGCAGCCCATACAAGAGGGGATATCTAGGAATAGGTAGGATACTGTTAATGGACACATATTGCAAAGTGACTTGTTTGTGCAAGATCTTTATCATAAAAAGCAATCCTTGAAGTGAGACAACCCCTATAAGGCTGGCCACTTCCAAAGCTCTGCCTTTTCACACCATGAGGTTTATCATGCTCTATTAGTTAAAATTAGTCCACCATAACTTGGCCTGCAACTTCCACCTGACTCCTTAACTGCAACAGAAGAGACCATTTGACATCTTAAATGGACTTGGCCACCACCAAATCATTCCCAATCCTCAAAGATGCAAAATAGCCTTTAGCAATTTCTATCTGGTATGGAAAGATACCTATAAGACACCTTCCTGCCTCTAGAAAGTCAATCTAGTAACAAGTGACAGGTAAGCAAAATTAAACTGCTGCACTATACTAAACTATGGCTGATAAAACAAACTCAAGTGAGAAAACGGTAAACTAGAACATAATAATAGGGTAACCATAATCTGGGGTGCATGTATGGAAAACAATTACTGATCATAATGCATATCAATTTATAGTTTTCTAACTAAAGAAAAAATCTAAACTCATGCATCTTGTGATTCAGTCGGTATCAATTGTCACGAGTAGCGCCACAGCCCGCAGTTCACGCTACGGGTGCACTCGCTCCCTTGGGTGCATTCACTTACCAGTCCGCACGCCGACTCTCTCAAATTTAAAGGGACGGCGCACCGGTAATTGGCTTTGCCGGCCGCTGACCCTATATAAGGACTCCACCCCCGAAACCTCCTTGCCAAATCCATAGCGCCCTTTACCTATGTGAGGAAGCCTTACTCTACTCTGGTTTGCCGTTCCTGTGTACCAGTCCCATCTGCTCTCATCCTCTGACCTCGAACATTCGCTGCCTGTCCTGACCTTCTGGCCTGACTCCGACTTTGACTACATCTACCGTTTCTGTACTGCGTTGCACCTCGGCCGCCTCCACAAGCAAGTCACATCAGGGGTAGCGACTGGAGGAATCCCGCGCGGCAAGTCCATCCCGCCTTGTGGTGGGCTCTGGTGAAAACCGTGACCCACTTAGACTCCGCTCCTTGCTGTGGCCTGTGCCACCGCTTGCGGCGGTCCAGTGGATCCACAACCTCGGCTCGTTACAGTTGGACTCGGCCATGGTCCCCGCCAAGGTGCTGTTGCCTAGTGTGGAAGACCTGACATTCATCGTTGCCCAGCAATCCCAACAGCTGGAGCAACAGGTGCAACAGTTAGATCAGCTGACGGCCATGATGCAGCAGCTTATTGCCTCTCAGCGACAACCTCCGCCACCTCCTCTGGCTGTTCCAGCTCCAGCCGTCTCTACTGCCCCTGTGGGGCCCAAGCTCCGGCTGTCGCTCCCCTCGAAGTTCAACAGAGACACGAAGCTCTGCAAGGGATTTATTACTCAGTGCTCCACGCACGTGGAACTGATGGCCAATCAGTTTCCGCCTGAACGGTCAAAAGTGGCATTCGTGCTCAGTCTGCTCTCGGGAAAGGCTCTGGCTTGGGCTACACCCCTCTTGGGCAGGGGTGATCCGGTGACGGGTGACCTGCAGGCCTTCTTTAAGGAGTTCCGCTGTGTCTTCGAGGAACCTGCACAGGCATCTTCAGCTGAGACTGCACTCCTGAGCCTGCGCCAAGGGGATTCCTCGGTTGGCGATTATGCCATTCAGTTTCGCACCCTGGCCTCTGAGCTAACCTGGAATGAAGCTGCCCTGTGCGCAACCTTCAAGAAGGGCCTCTCCAGCAGGGTCAAGGGTGCCCTGGCTGCATGGGATCTCCCGGCATCCCTGAGTGAGTTGATCAATCTGGCCACGCGTATTGACGTGCGCTTTGCAGAAAGGCAATAAGAGCTCCGTCAGGAACGTGACTCTGTCCGGCCTCGTCGGCTCCCTCGCTTGGCTCCGGTGTTCCAGAAGCCTCCTCTGCCACTTCCTCAGCACTCCGGCGAGGAGCCCATGCAAGTGGACTGTGCCTACCTCTCGGAATAGGAGCTGTCCCATTGGCGCACCGAAAATCTGTGCCTGTATTGCTCCAGTTCGGAGCACTTTTGACGAGACTGTCCACTTCGTCCATGTCCGGGAAATGCATGCACCTAGGCTACGTGGGAGAGGTGTCCCTAGGTGTGTGTAGTCCCTCTCCACGTCTGACCATGCCGGTGCAGATCGTGTCTAGCTCCGGAACCCAAGTCCAAATTCCTACCTTTCTGGATTCCGGTTCTGCTGGGAATGTCATAGATGCCGCTCTGTTGTCAAAACTTTGCCTCCCAGTGGTTCGCCTCGAAAAGCCCCTGTTCATTTCCTCTGTGAGTGGAGAGGTCCTGCGCGATACCATCTGATGTCGCACGGAGCCAGTTTCGATGCGCGTAGGGGCACTCCACTGTGAGAAGATCTCCTTCTATGTGCTGCCCCACTCCTCATCTGCGGTCCTGTTGGGTCCACCGTGGCTGCAGCTCATTTCCAATTTGGAGGGGCAAAGTCACACTTTGGGGGATAGCCCCCCCGGCCCCAATTGTTTTTGGGGCCCTACCCGTGTGCACCATGTCACCACCAGCGTTCTCTAAACCCCTGCCGGGGTTGCCTGCTGAGTGCTAGGACTTTGCCGATGTCTTCTTTGAAAAACAGCGGGACTTTGCCCCTCACCACCCCTAACGCCCATAGACCTGTTGCCCGCACAGCCCCTCCCCTGAGGGTCTATCCTCATCATCCCGGGAAACCAAAGGCCCTGGCGGACTATAAAAAAGGGAAAACCCTAAAAAGGGGCTTCTCTCAAGTCCCTTCCCCAGGAGCAGGCTTTTTTCTTCGGAAAAAAGGATGGCTCGCTACCCCCCTTTTAATACCAGGGCCTTATAAATTAAAAAAAGAACCCTTCCCGCTGCCCCGACACCGAACCTTGATCGCTTACGGGGGGCCAAAATTTCCCCAAATTTTGGTTTGCGACCAAACCTCATTGAACCGGGAAGGTGACGAGGGGGAAAACGATTTTAAAACCCCGGGAGGGGCATTTTGGGAAATATTTAGTTATGCCCTTTTTGGCCCCTACACAAACCCGTCTGCCTTCCTGGGGTTTATTTCTCTCCCAAAGGGCTTCAAAGGGCCCGGCCAAATTGTCGGGCCCCCTAAGGGCCTCGTCCAGTTGGCCTTGGGGCTCTCCCGTGCTTCTTGGGGTTCACCAAAATTTCTTTGCCAGTTAAATTTTCCCCATTTCTTGACTCTGGGCCCCCATGGTGGCCCTTACAAAGGGAATGGCCTAGCGGAAGGGATTACCCCGGTCAAGGCGCTTTTTCCCCGGGTCCCATCCCGCGCTGGACTCGAGAAAATTTTTTTTCCGGCGTCGGCACTTCGGGGGGAGCGGGGGGGGCTTTCTCAAAAAGTTCTCCCCGCGAAAAAAAAAAACCCATTAAGCCCGCAATCTGTTGGCCATCAAGTTAGCCCATGAAGAATGGCGTCATCTGTTGAAAGGGGCTCGCTATTTATCACCGTCTATTTGACACAAAAACCTGGCGTACCCTTTAGAGGCCCAGCACATTAACCCCCGGGAAGCCCACGGTCCTCTTCTTTTCGGGTTTAATTTTGATTCATTTTGTCCGGGAGAAGAAAAACAAGGGAGCCCTGTCACAGGCCTTGACATCTTGGGTGAGGGCACCTCCTATCACATCTTTTCCCCCCAGATGTCTATTTCTGCGGGTTTTGGTGGTCCCAAGGGAACCCCCTGGAAGATTATGTGCGCCCCGCACTTGGAGGAAATCCCGAAATGGGGGCATTTCTCTGGGCCCGGGCCGGGCACCCGGGACCGGAAGAAACCCGGGAGTTAATTGCCCGCTACTATTGGTGGCTGGCCCTAGCCAAGGATGTCAAGGACTTTGTTGAGTCATGCTCCTCCTGTGCCCGCAACAAGTCATCTCACCTCAGGCCTGCAGGCTTGCTTCAACCGCTGCCCATTCCTAACCACCCATGGTCCTATATTGCTATGGACTTTATTACGGATCTCCCACCGTCTGCTGGTAATACCGTCATCAGGATCACTGTGGATTGTTTCTCTAAGATGGCACCCTTTGTACCACTGCAAGGGCTGCTTTCCGCACCTCGTTTTGCAACCCTCTTCTTCCTGCATATCTTTCATTTGCATGGCCTTCCACGGCATATTGTGTTTGATTGTGGGGTGCAGTTTGTGTCCAGATTCTGGCGGTCCCTTTGTTCCCAGTTCAAAGTAAACCTGGATTTTTCCTCTGCTTACCATCCTCAGACGAACGGGCAAGTGGAGAGAGTCAATAAGATCTTGGAGAACTGCCTACGGCATTTTATGTCGGCTCGACAGGACGACTGGGCCAGCTTGTTACTGTAACGGCCGGGATAGTGGATCCTCTGGACCACCACAAGTGATGGCGTAAGCCATGCCAGGGAGCGTAATCTAAGTAGGTCCCGATTTTCACCAGATTCTACCAGGAGGCTACCCCTGAAACAACTTGCTTGCGGATGCAGCCGAGGTGGAGCGTAGTACAAAGTCGTGAGGCGTAGACGTAGTCGGGGACAGGCAGAAGATCAGGGCAGGCGGCAAAGGTTCAGAGTTGAGAAACGTAGACGGAGGTCAGGAACACAGTAGAGACAGGAACAAATAGTAACGCTTTCTCTAGGTCACGGAGGCAACAAAGATCCAACAGGGAAGTGACGTGGATCCATAAACTATATGGGGTTAGCGCCCGGCAATTATCCAATTACCGGCATGCTGGCCCTTTGAATTTACATGAACGAGCGCGCGCTAGGGGGTGCGCACGCACGTTCCAACCAGCAGGGGAAGAGAGCAGTGCAGGAACGTGGTCAGGTAAATGGATGGAACGGGTACGCCCGCAGCCTGTAGTACGGCCAGCGGCGCCACCCGTCCCCACCGGACCGGGACGCGGCGCCACCCATTACAATTACCCTGTGAAGAATTTTCGTACAACTATTTGGATTTGGAATTGGCTGGGGCCAGGGTCGGACTGGCCCACCGGAGGACCGGAGAATCGTCCGGCAGGCCCCCGAGACTGACCCACGTGACATCTGTCACTTTTAATTTATTCACTGACACTGAGCATGCTGTAGCTGCATGCTCAGTGTCAGCAGGGTTGTGTGCCGGACAGGCTCATTCTGCCTTATCAAACTGGAGCAGGCAGGAGGAAGAATCACTCTCCCTTTCTGCCTTTTGCTAGTAGTATAATGTTGTACCGTGTTAGCCATAGAAAGTAGTAGAAGAGTGAAGAAATCAGGCGATACCTTTTAGAGGCTAACTGAGTATATTTGATGGTGAGCTTTCGAGCTTTTGTTAAGAATAGCTGGCTGCAGCGCTGTACAGCTGATCGCTGCTAGCCTCTGTGACAAAGGAGAGGAAAGCAGGACCAGAGTGGAGGAGGCAGGAGACATAAATCATCCACTCCTGTCTCCTCTACTTCATAGGGCTATAGCGATCCCTGTGAGCTGGCTGTTTAGATCTTACAAGACAGAGAGGGGAGGGGGAGAAGGAGGGAGGGAGGGTTGGTGCTGAGAGGGATCTCTCACCTCCTGCCTCTCCAACAACACAAATCATGCCTCCCCTATGAATGTTTAAGGCGAATAAAACTAACACAGATTGGTTGAGTTTCAACCAATCAGTGTTATGCTTTGCTTATTAAGCACTGCTCTCTATTCCAGACCATGCAGGTAAAGGATAAGCTGGCAGCACAGATCAGAAAATGAAAATGATTGTTTTTTTTTTTTATTTTTAAAGTGAAAAGGTGGGGTGGGAGCAATAGAGGATGAGGGCTACATGATATCTGGAGGCCCTGGGAGCCAGCATGACCTGTAGTTTGGTGGCTTAGAGAGGCAATCTTGTTTCAGGAGATCCCCTTCGCTGGCTGTTAGCAGCTTGCCACAGTCCAGTCCTACATGTGGAGAAGAAGGACGGCACTAGCGGCTTCCTACTCATTCACCTCTATGGGAGTGTTCAGTATAGCTGTGTGCACTCAACTATACTCAGAACCCCCATAGAAGAGAAGGAAGAGGAAGCCACCAGCACCACTCTTCTTCTCTACATGTAGGACCAAACCGCAGCGAGCTGCTAACGGCCAGCGAAGGGGATCTCCTGAAACAGGACTACCCCTTTAAGCCCCATCATATGAAATTTGGGTCCAGTTCAGGGGCCTTGGCCACAGGTGTCCGTCAGAAAAATGGAAAAAAGTGTCCCTCTCAATGTATCACATCCATAGGAATCTATACGGAGAATGTTGTTTCCTTCAATTTCAGGAAATAGAGCAAGCATAGTCCAAAATAAATCATATTAAAACTATAAATTCCTATGGATGTGCTGTGGTATATGTTGGGACACTTCTTTTAAGTACTCCTACGGACATCCATGACTGAGTCCCCTGAACTGGACCCAAATGTTAAAATTTTATTGCAGTGACTTGATTTTGGCACAACAGCACTGTTTTCCCCTAAACATGAACATTCAACCCCTTTCTGCCAGCCGGCCATAAGAGCAATAATAATCTGACTCTTAATTTTTTTCCTCCTCGCCTTCCCAGAGCCACAACTTTTTTATTTTTCCACCTACATAGACGTGTGAGGGCTTTTATTTTGCGGGACAAGATGGACTTTCTAATGGTGTTATTCACTCTACTATAGAATATACTGGGAAACCAGAAAAAAATAATAATAATTCTAAGTGGGGCAAAATGTGAAAAAAGTACTTGCTCTATGTTTGCGGGTGTTTTGTTTTTATGGTGTTCAACCTTTGGTATAAATGATGTGTTATCTATATTCTACAGGTCAGTCCAATTCCAGCAATACCAGACCTGTAGGGTTTTTGTTATGTTTTACAACTGTAAAAAATCCAACAATTGCTATTTCTTCAATTTGCACTGCATAGGCATTTTAAGCGACCAATAACTTTTTTGTACTTCCCTCTATGGACCGGAGTAATGGTGCATTCCTTGCCGACTGAAGTGTACTTTTTATTGGTAACGTTTTGGGACAGATGCAACTTTATTGATCACTTTTTATTCCAATTTTTAGGGGACCTGAAATAACCAAAAAAAACACAATTTTGGCATTTTAGATTTTTTATTTCCTATGGTGTTTGATGTTATATTTTTATAGATTGGCTCCATTCAGTTTCCAGTGGTCATCAGCTACCCAAAAAAATTTCATGACAATGCAAAGAAATTTTTACATTTTTACGTTTTCATTTGTTTGATATAAAAACAAAAGACAATGTCAATTTGCTCACTGTAATCTGTGACTTTCAGGGCAAAGATATCTTGTCATTTTTACTGCACGGTAAATACAATAAAAACAAAATCTTAACTGAAATAAAAAAAAAGTAAAACACAAATGCCAATCACCCCAAAAAAGATAAAAAATAAATAAAGTATACATATTTGCAGGGGCGTCGCTAGGCAGTATCATTCGGGGCAGAAGCCCCGGATGTAAAGCCTTCTGCCCCGAAATGATTAGTCTTCTCACTCCTCTGCTCGGGGAGCAGTGAGAAGCTCCGCCCACCCCAGAGCCTCACACTCTCAGGGAGCAGTGAAAAGCCCCTCCCCCTTCTTGCTCGCGCTTCAGGGGCCCCCCCCGGAGCTACAGCACCGAAAAGCAAGGTTCCCTGCCTCCTCCTGCAGCAGATCGTCGGCCCCATCACTAATGGAAACCAAACGAGCTTCTGGTTTTCCTCAAGTCTTCCAAGCTGCCTAAACAGCCCAGGAGCTTCTAGGACCCCAGTGACCCTGCATAAGGTATGTCCTGAGGCAGGATGGAGGGCTAATGCCCCCACCTCACATGTCTATACTAAAATACTGGACCTGTGTCACAGAGGTACAGTATATTAGTATATTCATTCACACAGGAACAGTATATACACAAATGTAATACACAGATATTATATTATTAATTTTTTATTTAAAACGCATTATCCCGGGGCTGTACCTTCGAGGGGGTTTCATCAAACATAAGCAAACGAGTACAGTGATAAGGTAATACAATTGCACAACAAAGAGACAGGTCCCGCCCGCGAGGGCTTACAATCTACAAGGGGGGGGGAAAGGGGACAGGGGGTGGGGGGGGCAGACATGTCTGTGGAGGAAGTAGTGAAAAAGTTTTGGGTAAAAGGGTTATAGGCAAGCCTGAAGAAAGGGGTTTTTAAAGGTTTGTTTTTGGGAAGCTGGTGAAAGTGGGGAAAGGTCGATGTTTTGGGGCAGTGATTTTCCCAAAAGGAGTGGGGGAAAAACCCAGGGGAAAAACTTGGGGGAGGGTTTTGTGTGAGGGGGGGCTAAAAGGGAGAAAAGAGGAAAGGCCCCTGTGAGGAGGGGAGAGTGCGTGGGGGATATTTAGGAAATTAGGGCAAAAGATGTATGGGGGGAAATTTAAAAGGACATATGTTATACTTTTTCCTGTGGTAAATTGAAATAAAAAAATTTTAACCCCACCACAACCCCACTAAAAGGATCCAAAAAAAACCCCAAAACCCCAGAACCAAACCCCCCGGCCCCAAAAATTACCCCAAAAATTCCCCCCCGAAACACCCCGGCACGGGCCGCCCGGGGGCCCGGGGGGAAATTTCCCCCGGTGTTGGGGCCCAAAAGGGGGGCCGGGGGGGTGGGGGCCCCGGGGGCAGTGCCGTCGTCAGGCCCGGGCCCCGGGGAAATTTGGGGGATTAATGTCCCCGGCCCGGGGGTTTTTTCCCCGGGGGTGTCAGCGGGCACAGCCCCAAATTTGCGTTTCGCCCCCCGCGGGATTTTCCCCCGGCGGGCTGAACCTTTGGGCCCCTTTCATCCTCCCGGGGGCCCCCGGCCCCTGCTGCAACGGGCCGCGGTGACGTCACCCCCCCCGGGCCCGCCTATCAGGGGGAAAGAAAACGGGGGGCCGCGGGCAGCAGGGAGGGGCCCGGGACTGTCCAGGAGCGGGAGCCGGAGCGGGAAAAGGGTAAGTGATTGATTGGTTTTTTTTTTTGTTTTTTTTTTTAAACTACCAACGGGGGGGTCGGGCCCTACTAGGGGGGGAAACCCGGGCTAAGGGGGGCCCATGGCAACTAGGGGGGGGACGGGTTTAAGGGGGGGGCCCTGGCAAATATGGGGGGGGACACGGGAAAAAGGGGGGGCCCCTGGCAACAAAGGGGGGGAAACGGCTAAGGGGGGCCCCTGGCTATTTATGGGGGGACACGGGCAAAGGGGGGGCCCCGGGCTACTATGGGGGGCCCTGGCTACTGGGGGGGGGACCCCTTGGCCCTAAGGGGGGGCTCGGGGCAAAACTATGGGGGGAAAAAAGGAAAAAGGGGGGGCCCGGGCTACTAAAGGGGGGACACGGGCAAAGGGGGCTCGGCTACTTTTGGGGGGGACACTGGCAAAGGGGGGCCCAGGCTACAAGGGGGCGGGACACGGCAAAAGGGGGGCTCTGGCTACAAGGGGGGGGACAATGGCAAAGGGGGGTTTCTGGCAACTAGGGGGGGGACACTGCTAAGGGGGCCGGCAACTAGGGGGGGGGGGGACACTGGCTAAGGGGGGCCCTGGCAACAATGGGGGGGGACACGGGCTAAGGGGGCCCGGCTACTTGGGGGGGGACACGGGCCAAAAGGGGGGCTCGGGCTACTATGGGGGGGAACACATGGAAAAGGGGGGGCCCCGGAAATCAAGGGGGGGCCCGGGCTACTTTTGGGGGGGCACTGGCAAAGGGGGGGGGCCTGGCAAAAAAAGGGGGGGACACTGGCTAAGGGGGCCCGGCAACTATTGGGGGACCCGGGCAAGGGGGGCCCTGGCGCTTTGGGGGGGACCCCTGGGAAAGGGGGGCCCTGGCCCTAGGGGGGTGGGGACACTGGCTAAGGGGGGCCGGGTTTACTAGGGTGCCCACGGGCAAAGGGGGGCACAGGCTAGGGGGGGGGACCCTGGCTGGGGGGGGCCCCGGCAACTGGGGGGAAAGCTGGCAAAAGGGGGCCCTGGCTAAGGGGGGCTCTGGCAACTGGGGGAACCCCTGGCTAAAAAAGGGGGGGCCCCTTTCCCTACTGGGGGAGGAGACTGGCACTAGGGGGGGGAGACTGGTAAAAAAGGGGGGCCCCTGGCCCCCTAGGGGGGGGCTCGGCCCCGGGAGGGGCCCCCTAACAAAGGGGGCTCTTCAACAAGGGGGCCCAAAACTCCCGGGGGGGGGCCTGGCTACTGGGGGTGCCCGGCAAAAAAGGGGGGCCCCCTGGCTCCAGGGGGGGGCCCTGGCTACAAGGGGGGGGCCCGGTTTAGTTTTCCCGGGGTGCCCGGGGCCCCCCTAAAAGGGGGGGCCCCTTTTCAAACCTACTTGGGGGCCCCCGGGCTCCCTTTACATGGGGGGGGCCCTTTGGGCTCCCTAGGGGGGGCCCCCGGGCCCCGGGGGGGGGGGGCCGGCAAACCTCCCGGGGACCCTGGCAATCAAAGGGGGCCCTGACAACCTACAGGGGGGGCCCTGACTACCTAAAAAGGGGGGCCCCAACTCCCTTTAAAAGGTGGGCCCAAAACTACAAGGGGCCCTTTGGACTCCCTACGGGGGGCCCCCTGATAAAAGGGGGGGTTTTCCCGGGCCCTACCTACGGGGGGCCCTTTAACCAAACAAGGGGGGTTCTGGCTCCCTAGGGGGGCCCCCTGACTAAAAAGGGGGTTTTTTTCCTGGCTAACTACGGGGGGCCCCTTTACTAAAAGGGGGGCCCCCTGGCTACCAAAACCCTAAGGGGACTTTTACTACCTACACATTTAGCAAAAGGGGGGGGGCCCGATTTCCGGGCAAACCCCTACCAAAAAAGGGGGCCCCCTAACCCCTTTGTAGCCCTCCCTAAAGGAGACCCCTAACTGTCTGTAAACAAACCAAAAAGGGGGAGCCCCCTAACTGTCTGTATAGTACCAAAAGGGAAGACCCCTAACCCCCCTGTATGGGTACCAAAGGGGGGTCCCTAACTGCTTCCCACCCCTTTTAAAAAGGGGGAAAACCCAAACTCCCTAAAAGCTTACTCTAACGGGGGGAAAACCCACCTACCTACAGCCTAACTAATTGGGACTCCCAACACCTCCCTACAGCCTAACTAACAGGGTCCCCCCAACCAAACCCGAAAGCCTATCAATTTTTGCTAACGGGGGCCCCCCTGGCCCTTTTTTTTCTACCGGGGGGGGGGCCTTTACCTATCCACCCTGGGGCCCAAGGTAACCACCCAACCACCTGGGCGGGCCCTAGCAACTTATCCAGCGGGGTCTACCTACCAAAAAGGGCCAAACTAGTTACCTGTTGCCCCCTCCCCACCCCCCAAACCCCCCTTTAAAGGAAACTGGGCCCTTGTACCCGCTCTCTCCCCCCCGGGGTATTTGAACAGGGGTTAAATTAAAAAAAATCTGGAAAAAAGGATTCAAAAAATTTTATGTTTTTTCTCGGGGAATTTTTGGGGCCGGGACAACCCAAGGCGGTGGAACAATGCAGAAAAAAGGGGAAAACGGAAAAACCCCAAGGAGAAGAGTACCCCCGACGTCCGGTGAGCCCCCTTGAAAATAAAGGGTTTATTTTTTAATTTTGAAAAGTAGGGGGACCGGCCCGGGTCTGACCCCTTTTTGGGGGTTTCTCTTATGGCGGGGGTTTTTAAGGAAAATACCTGAGCTGGGCTGACCACTATGTGGCTCAATATGGTGGGTTGTAGAAAAAAAACCTACCCTTGGGCCCCGCCCCTCTATGTGGTTCTATATGGTGGGGTTTTTGTTGGAAAACCCTTTGAGCTGGGGGGTCTAAAACCATTTTGGGACTCATTTTGGCGGTTTTTGTAGGTTTAATCCCTTTAAGCGGGTTGTCTAAACCTTGTGGTCCCCATTGGCATGTTGAAGGTTATACCTGAGCTGGGTCTAAACCGCAAAGGGGGTCTCTATATTTTGTAAGTTATTTTGGGCGGGGGTTAAAAGTGGCAGCCCCCCCAACCTTTAAAAAGTCCCTGTTTGTAAGAGGGGGGGAAACCCCCCGACCCTGTAAAGGGAAAGTCCCCAATTTTACTTTCTTTCGGTGTTTTTTTTTTAAAAGGGTTTGGGAGGTCCCTTTCCCAAAAGGGGGAAAACGTGGAGGGGGAAAAAGGAAATTTTGGTGGAGGGGAAAAAGGGGTAGTGGGTGGTGGGGGGATATGGATGGACTACTTAGCCCGGGTTTCTATGATAAGTTAGACTGACAGATTTTAAAACTCCCTTGAACAACACAATACATTTCTGTTTTGCCCCAATTAATAGGGAAAAAGGGGCGCTTTTAAATGCTGAGGGGCCCGGGTTAAATTTTAAGAAAACAGTAGGGTGGGCCCCCGAGATCATTTCCCCTGTGGGCCCCAGACCCCCCAGTCCGACACTGCAGATAAGTATTATACATGTATATACTATCCCTGTGGGAAGTACAGGTGTGTATATATATAGTGGTGTAGTGTGTATATAAACATATATATACTGTAATATACACACAGGAAACAGTATTACACATGTCCAATATTTACCTGTGTGTTGCATTTGTGTATTATACTGTCCCTGTGCGTAAACAGCTGAGTAGGTGTCCATCTGCAGTGAGATAAGTCTGATGTATTAAAGTGGTCAAGCAAGTAAAAAGTGAAAAAAACAAACACAAAAAAACACATATATAAGCTTTTCCCCATTACAAATGCTTGTCAATGACATTTTTTTTTAAAAAGTACACATATTTGGCATCACTGTGTGCGTATAAACCCTGTGCTATAAAACTGATATTTTAACCCCTCCATGAACACTGCTACAAAAATAAAAAATAAAAACATTTTTTGTTCATCTCACTGTGCAAGAAATTGAATAAAAAGCAACCAAAAAGTCCCATGAGCCTCAGAACAGCACCAATGAAAAAAGATATGGCTATTAGAAGAAAAAAAATGGAAAACAGCTGTGTTATTTATTAAGGATAAACTACATCACCACATATACTGGATTTTTCAGACTATAAGAGGCACTTTTGTGCCCCCAAATTTGGGAAGAAAATGAGGGGACAATGCTGTAGGCCGTGGGCTGGGAAGATGGGGTATGTTGTCTGAGAGACCATCAGTAAGGGAGTCAAGAGCAGAGGCTCTGCTGCTGGAAGCTAGCGGCGGGGTTTAATTAACCCCTTCAAGCATATGGATGTCCCTGAACATCTAAATGGCATGAAGGATGTATAAAGCGGGCTCACACGCTAAGCCCACTCTATGCATGGCACTCGCCGCTAACAAAGGGCCCGTGCCCCGAATGTTTTAGGACCCTAGCAACGCCCCTGCATATTTGGTATCGCCACGTATGTAACAACCTACACTATAAATCTGTATAATGTATAAACCACCCAAAAATAGTCACAAAATTGTGATTTTCATTCATCCCGCAACACATAAAGTAGAATAAAAAGCGATCAAAAGGTCATATAAATGCCAATGAAAATGTCAGTTCATCCCACAAAAAAAACCCCATACACAGCTCTATATGTGGAAAAATAAAAAAGGTATGGCTATCTAGCAATGCATAAATATTGTTTTACATAAGAAAACTACATAACTTGGGTATCGTCGTAATCGTATTGACCCACAGAGTAAAACTAACCTGTCACGCATACTGTACGGTGAGCACTGCTAAAAAAAACTCAAAAGACACTACTAGGATTGCAGTATTTTCTTCGCCCTGCCGTCCAAAAAATGGATTTAAAAGCAATCAAATACTCTTGTCCCCCAAAAAATGATACCAATAAAAACATCAACTCATCCCGCAAAAAAACAAACCCTTAATCCGCTCCATATACAGAAAAATTAAAACATTATGGCTATCAGACTATAACGACATATAAACACAATTTTTTATAAATATATTTCTATTGTGTAATAGAACATAAAACAAACTACCGTATATACTCGAGTATAAGCCGAGTTTTTCAGCCCAAAAAATGAGCTGAAAAACTCTACCTCGGCTTATACTCGAGTCACTGTCGGCGCTCGGGCGCTGCGATGGCCCGGGCGCCGACAGTGACGCTTCAGTTATATGCGGCTCCTCCGGGAGCGCATATAACTGAAGGCCGAGTACAGCGCACAGTGTCCGGGCGCTGTGCTGGCCCGGACACTGTGTGCGATTCCTTCACCTATAGGCGACTCCTCCGGAGCGCATATAAGTGAAGGGATACCACTGCGGGGCACAGAGCGAGCGCTCCGTGCTCCGCAGTAGCCTCCGTGCGACCGCAGACTGGCGGCTGTCCTGAGATCCCGGCACAGGCAGCGTGTGTCATCACGCTGCGTGCGCGGCCTGATGACGTCACCCGCCTGTGCCGAGAAGATGCAGGAATCGCGCGGGAGGCCGGAGCAGCGAGGAGGCGGAGCGGCGAGGGAGACCAAGCAGCGGGGAGCCAGGTAAGTGATGGTTTTTGATTTTTTAAAACTGCCTATACCTGCCTACAGCTGCCTATACCTGCCCTATATCTGCCTACAGCCGGCCCTACAGCTGGCCCTATACCTGCCTACAGCTAGCCCTATACCTGCCCTATACCTGCCTACAGCCAGCCCTATACCTGCCTACAGCTAGCCCTATACCTGCCCTATACCTGCCTACAGCTGGCCCTATACCTGCCTACAGCTGGCCCTATACCTGCCTACAGCCTGCCCTATACCTGCCTACAGCCGGCCCTATACCTGCCTACAGCTGGCCCTATACCTGCCTACAGCCAGCCCTACACCTGCCTACAGCTGGCCCTATACCTGCCAACAGCTGCCCATACCTGCCTACAGCCAGCCCCTATACCTGCCTACAGCTGCCCTATACCTGCCCTATACCTGCCTACAGCCAGCCCTACACCTGCCTACAGCCAGCCCTACACCTGCCTACAGCTGGCCCTATACCTGCCTACAGATGCCAATACCTGCCTAAA
Organism: Phyllomedusa bahiana; assembly: GCA_025379985.1. Taxonomy (NCBI): domain Eukaryota; kingdom Metazoa; phylum Chordata; class Amphibia; order Anura; family Hylidae; genus Phyllomedusa; species Phyllomedusa bahiana. The sequence goes on along the minus strand of JAODAL010035498.1, from coordinate 18,812 downwards.
GCTGGCCCTATACCTGCCTACAGCCAGCCCAATACCTGCCTACAGCCGGCCCTATACCTGCCTACAGCAGGCCCTATACCTGCCTACAGCCAACCCTACTCCTGCCTACAGCTGGCCCTATACCTGCCTACAGATGCCTATACCTGCCTTACAGCCAGCCCTATACCTGCCTACAGCCGGCCCTATACCTGCCCTATACCTGCCTACAGCCAGCCCTACACCTGCCTACAGCTGGCCCTATACCTGCCTACAGATGCCTATACCTGCCTTACAGCCAGCCCTATACCTGCCTACAGCCGGTCCTATACCTGCCCTATACCTGCCTACAGCTGGCCCTATACCTGCCTACAGCCTGCCCTTTTCCTGCCTTCAAGCCGGCCCTTATTCCTGGGCTACAGGCTCTGACCTAAACCCGCATATGGGGCATATACCGCCTATTACCATATCTATGGGGCCATTTGACCTGCCTATTTTACTGCGTTATGGGAGCCATCAACCTGCTATTAATCTGACGTATGGGGGACATATTACTGCTATTACATGCCTATGGGGCCATTACCTGCTTATACCTGCATATAGGGCCATATAGCCAACTATAATTGCATATGGGGGACATTAAACTGACTTATGTTAATTTTATTTGGGATCCATTTTTTATTTTTTAAAATTTACCAGTTGCCGCTTGCTTTTTCTACCCTAGGCTTATACTCGAAGTCAATATGTTTTCCCGTTTTTTGGGGACAAAAGTAGGGTGCCTCCTTGCCTCGGCTTATATTCGGGTCGGCTTTTACTGAGTATATACGGTATATCAAATTTCTATAATTGCATTGATCGTATAGCAAAGTTATCCAGTCATTTATCTTGCATGGCGAATGCTGCAAAAATGAAGCTCAAAAAACAATGGCGGAACTGTTTTTTTCCCCCATCTTCATGGTCAAATGCTAAAACTATGGAACACCTGTGCACTCAAAATGCGCAATGAGATCCATGAGGGTGTTGATCAAGATGGGTGTGACTTCTGGAAGGTTTCACCTGTTCTGGTAGTTTAGGGGGGCTTTCAAAATGTGACATAAACCCACCCAAAATTTGCGTTCCAAAAAGCAAATAGACTCCCTCCAGTTATACACCCCTGCCATGCGCCAAAACAGCATGGCAGGGGTATTGTTGTAGTCTGAAGTAATTGGGGGGGGGCATAACAAAAATTTGGGGTGCTGGTTTTCTGAATTCCTTGTATAAAATTAAACATTTAATTAAACGCTAAAAACATTTGTGAACGACCTGTGGGGGTTGCTTATACTCAATACAACCCTGGATATTTTCTTTAAGGGTGTATGTTGCCAAGTTTTTTTTTTTTTTTTTTTTTTTAATTTTTCCAGTTCTTTTTTCCAGTAGTTTTTTTTGTATTTTACCTGTACTGTTATTTATTAAGTTAAACTGGTTATTTGATTAATAAAACTTTTGTTTTATACTGTGCGCCAATATATGGTCGTTTTGCTACAAAACTATGATGGCCTTGCATTATTTCTCTATAGTTAATGATGGGCACCAAGGATTATTTCCTCTGGTGGGCCCTAGGTACTCCAGTCCGACACTGGCTGGGGCGTCTCCATTTTTTGTAGTTTATGGTCTTCATCCCCGCCCGTCCCTCCCACTAGCTGCGGCCTCCGACATTCCTGCAGTGGACACCTTGGTTAGTGACCTCAGGGCCATCTGGAGCAACACTCGGCAAGCCCTGAAACAGGCCTCTGCCCAGACAAAATTGCGAGCGGATAAGTACCGAAGGCCTCCTCCACCGATTGCTCCCGGGGATAAGGTCTGGTTATCTTCTAGATACGTTCATTTGAAGATCCCCAGTTATAAGCTAGGTCTCCGTTACCTCGGCCCATTTATGGTCCTCAAAAAGATCAACCCGGTCTCCTACAAGCTTCGGCTACCCCCACAATGCGGAAACCGAACTCCTTTCATGTATCACTGCTTAAGCCAGTTATCCTGAACAGATTTTCCCGTAAGGTGTCTCCTCCTGCTCCGGTTGCTGACACCTCTGATGTCTTTTCCGTTAAGGAAATTTTGGCTATGAAGACCATCATGTAAAGAACGGCAACCAAACAGGCAGAGTATTTTAGTTCTATCTTTACTGAAACAAGAGTGAATACAAACTGTTCACAAGAGGTATTACTCAACAGGTATGGTGATTCAGTCCATCAATTTGTAGCGTCTCTCTCAGCGGCAAAAGCCTGTTGCATGTGGGTGTCTCGCTCTCCTTTGATGCGCGTTCTGTGACAAACGATTAGCTCTTCTTGTAGAGAAAAATTGCTGAGCTACGGGTAAACCCTTATTCCTGATGGGTTGTATTGGCCCCACCAATTCTCTTCACAGAGCTGGAGACACACTCATTATACCTCATTCTACTGTCCTCTACTCGTCCCTCGCTCCTCCTACTACTCCCTTTCATCCTCATGTCCCTGTGTCTCCCAAAAAACGTTCCCCTGTAATCAGGCAACTACACACTTCACCTTGCGGATGTTCTGGTGGCACATCTACTGGGCAAGAGGACCTACTACAGGCCCTTTTTACACCTTGTTCCCAGGGCTTAAGGTTTGCCGTCCCGGTAACCTGAGTTTTCACCACATATTCTTCATATCGAATTGGCATTCTGCCAAAGTTAGGACGTTGGGAGTGCCGTACCTTTATGGGTTCAGGTTCCAGTGAATCCTCTGTGTCTGCAGGAGGCAAGCTTGACCTTGCTTCCAGCAGTGGTGGATTATCCCTTGGGGGAAGCCACCACTCCTCATCAACATCTGGGGCACTCGAGGAAGATAGGGTATTCTCTCTGGAGGCAGGAGGCCTGGCTACAAAAGTACATGGCTTCAACAGGTTCCGGTGTAATATCCTGGACGGCCCTTGGCCTCACTTCCGGCCTTACTTCAAAGACTGGTATATTCGGGTTTGGTTGGCGGATCACTTCGTAGACCAGTGGCTCCCATCGCCAACATTTTTTTCCCTTTCTCCGGGCAGACTTGTTCCTTAATCTCTGATTCACCGCCAACTCGTGGGGAGTCATCGGCGGTAACCAGAGGTAATAAATTTACTATAACCTTTCTGCGATGGGTCCGCCCATCAAAGTTTGTGGAGGTCCTTTTTGACTCTTTTCCTCACTCGGGGAGACCATCATGAGTGAACTGGGCATCTTTCCATTCTCCAATCATTCAGCATGAAAGGTGAATTTCCCCGTGGTTGAGATGTACTGTATTTATTATAGACCCACACCAGCTCACCATATAAAGTCGGCCACCTCTCCTTTGTCCTTCCTATAAGGTCCGTAATACATTTGCAGCAAGGTTCTGTTCATGGCTTGACAAGTTGCATTCCCTTTGTGGGTGGTAGGACGTGGTCCGTGTTTCCTGATTTGTAGAGGCGACACAAGTTCTTTCGATCACCTTACCCTCAAAGCAGGCCACCATCATCGGATTGTTGCTGATTGGGGCTAAGCCGTAACTAGAATGAAATTTTTCCACCAAAGGCCAAGGCGGGGTCTCCGCTGTTTGGTACCGGGTTGGGAATTGCAACCGATAATTAGGTGAAGTGGTCGATTATAACCAACAGGAATATTGATTCCCCGTATGGATTCCTCCACTGTAAGTGTTGCATCATGACTCAGCTGTAGTGGATAAAACAAACTGAATGTTCCTCACTGGCGCCTGCTTTTTTTTGGTTTTTTTACGTTGGCTCTTGTAACACAATTTCCTACATATGTGACATACGCGTTCTCTGTCTGTGTTTTTTTCATGTTAGGGTGGAAATAGTACCTTTGTAGCCACTCAAGGTCTTGCAGGGCCAAAATGTTCCCTTCTTCTTGTGCAAACCACTGTATAATGCCCTCTTCATATTTAGAAAGGTACACCACTTGCCAGACAAGTGTCAATTTCTGAGGGCCAGTTGCACTTGCAGTAGAGTTACCCTTCTCGGACCATCAGTCATTCCTTCTACCGCCATACGCTTCTTCCACTTATGTGCGACAGGGACATTCCAGTTCCTCTGATGTGGGACTCGATTTCACTGGAGCCAGCTTTGTACAACTTGTATCTGGGGGTCACTCCCCTGTCGACTTCTCCAGTCTTCGACTGTGCTTCAGTCCACCCTTCTGTAGTTGTTCCGATACAGGCTGCTGACCTCTGGATTAGAGCAACCTTGGTCGATTTGAAGTTAGGAGTCTCCATTCTCCTCCGTCTTTTAATTTGGTGACGCCGAATGGGCGTTTCCACTGGGTTTATGGGACAGTGCATCTGCATTAGTGTTTTCTTTCCCCTGGACGATACCGCGTTTGGAAATTGTACTTGCTTGAGCCGGGGCCATCAAATGCTGCTCCAAAGCCCCCAACTTGGCGTATCCAGTGCACAGGGGGTATTGTCGGTCACCAGCGTAAAATGTGTTCCTGTCAAAAAATGTCCGCGAACTTTTCGTTAGGGGCCCAAAACCACCGCCAATAACTCCTGTTTGAAGGAACTGTAATTATCTGGATTTCCTCTCACCATCTCTCAGAGTCCTACTGCAATACGCAATGGCTCTCTCCATGGCCGCCCTGTCTTGGGTAAGGGATGCTCCAGGCCTTTTAGACTCACGTCGGTTGTAACCAAAAATGGGCAAGTGGAAGTCTGGTAAGCTAATATATTGGGCACTAGGTTAACAGTTCTCTTTAGTTCTAGGAAGGCCCATTGCGCTTCCTTATTCCATGGAAGGATTCATCACTTGGCACTCCTCCGGGGCCGCCCCCTGGAGGAAGAGCATATAAGTGGGGGGCAATCTTGGCAAAAAAGTCTTTATGAACCGTCGTCAGTTAACCCTCAAGTCCGAGAAAGATCTCAGTTCATTGGCCGTGTGTAGGGTGGGCCACTGCTGCAATGCCGAACTTTGGTGGAGTCTTTGGCTTGTACCCCTTCTTTAGCAGCTAAATGTCTGGTGACTCAAAACTGTCCTGTAGATGACATTTACAGGGTTCAACTTTAACCCATGCGACTCTAACCGTGCTAGCACTCGAATCCAAGCTGTTCTAGGTGTTCCGCGAAAGGGGTGTGAATTATAATTATGTCATCCAGATAATTATGAGCAGACTTCATAATTCAAATCCCCCAAACACAGTTCCATCAGTCTATGAAATGTTAAGTCGGGCTTTTTTCAATCCAAAACAGCATGCGTTAGAAATTCATACAGCCCTATAGGGAGTAACAAATAGCCATCTTACTCCTGGTCCTTCTCGGCAATTGGGTCCTGCCATGTAACCTCTGGCTAGATCCAGTGTGGAGAAATACTGAGGCCTGGAACTAGGGCCACCAGCAGAATCTTCCATTTGCGGGGGTTTGGGGTTGCATCTCTCACCGTGACAAGCTTTAGATGCATATATGCGGTGGCCTGAACCGGTGAGTAACCGTATTTCATTCATGTTCGATTTCGCTGCGGTGTGGCCCATGGGGCTCTGTCTGGGCTGTATCACTACCGGTTGCTCCTGCTTTAGCGTTCTATCTGTGTTCTCTTGTATACTCCTGATTAAGGACTGGATGGAATGAGGTCGGTCAATCTATGCCGTTACCGGTTGGGAGGCCCCTGGCGGGTGCGCGGGCGCCTATGGGGAGGCGTGTGGCAGTTGGCTGCCGCGGTTGGGAGGTTGCTCAATGATGGCTGCAAGAACAAAGGACAATTTCTTTTTTCTTCCACTGTCAATCTTAGTACTTCTGGCACACTGTGTTCATGACACTCTCAACTGAGGGGAAGGGGCTCTTGCCCTCACTGCCACTGGTTATATCATGCTTCATCTCGGCCACCTCTTGTCCCAATCCGGCTGTCCCAAGGTCTGTACCTCCTGTACCGGGTTTAACTCTGCCATGTTTTCTAGAGAGGGCAGTTCACTGTTTGATCATTTAATTCATGACCGAATCAGTAACCGGCCCACAGGTACGTCACACAGAGTGCGTCCAATGCTACTCCTTTCCATATGGAAGGAAGAACTTCACCTTAACTGTAGTACCCTTGTAGTTCCTATCTGTAACCTCACACGGCAGGGAGATCAGCAACTCGTGCCCTAACCTGTACCCTTATTGGTTGGAAGACTGGTACCCTTAATATTCACAGTGGCGGTGACCCCTTCCGCTCCGCTTTTTTCAGGCACTGTTGGAAAAGCCCGCTGTAAAAAGCCTGATGGGGTGTGCGGTCGTGATCAGGTCCCTGTTTCCCGTACTTGGGCCCCCAGCTCATGGGCCACATTGTCATGGCTTGTATACTTCATACCCAAAATCCTGGTATTTGGAAAACCCCATAGTATTTGCCCCATCCCCACCCTTTCCTTTCACCAGGTGTCCCCAAGCTCAATGTCAGCTTGATGCCCCCACAATCGAATAGGAGGTTATTAGGGGCTTTTAGACTCCCCCAGGGGGCGCTGTTTTTTAACATGGGGGGGGAAAAAGTGTCTCTAAAATGCCAACAGGGGGGTGGTGACTTGCAGCCCGTTTTCCCCAGGCAATCAATTCCCCCCCTTTTAAACGGGTTTTTGGGATTACCGGGCTTCCCCAAATTTAAGTATTTACCTCCAGCATGGGGCAATTTGCATTTCCTCCTGTGGTTCACCCCAAAACCCCGCAGGCAAAAAGTTTTAAATCCCCCCCTTATTCCCTACCCTGTGGGGCTTCTATTTAGGTGGCCTCTTTGTACACTCCCAAACCCCTGGGTTGTTATCTCCATTGGTGGTCCCATTTGGGGTAAATTTCCCCCCCGTTGCGACCCCAGGGGCCCCGGTATGTCAGTCTACTCCCTTGAGTCCCCAAAAAGCCCTTGAATTTTCTTCACTTTCCTCCGGGGAATTCATTCTTAGTCCAGTGCCCTTCTCTGGGGACGGGTGCCACCGTTGGGGCCCTAACCCGAGTCTTTCTGCATTCACCCTCCTTCTCCAACGTATTGTTTCTTTAAAACACTTGTGGAAGGTAGGTGGGGGTTGATTTTTAACCCGCTCCTTAAGGTCCCCGTAGGACTGTTCTCAACCCAGAAAAATTGATTGCACCAGCGTCTGTTTTTGGGGAAGGCTGCGGGGCCCAGTTTCTTTTTTCTTTTGAAAAGCATCATAAGTTGTGGCCCATTTGCATATAGGTAGGTCTCGTTTCTTTCTGATAAAGGCAAAGAATTCTTCTTAAAGGGATTTGCCAAGGGCACTTCCTAGCTCTTGTCGCATGTTTTTAAAAATCCTGCTTTTGTGGGGTTTCAGAAGTGAGGAAGAGAGGGGGGGGGCGAGTGAGGAGTGGGAATCAAGGGAGCATCTCAAAATTTAAGTGAAAAATAAACGTAAAGAAGGTTTCTCAATACAGCAAGCGCCCTTCAGACTGCCTTTCCCCGGGTGCCTTAAAGTCATTCTTTTTCCCGTCATCAGATAAAAAAAGTGATTCCGCAAGCGCCCCCTGTCACTCCGGGGTCGTGCTAGGGAAAGTTGGGGTAACTAAGGGGATTGAGAAATGTGTAGCTCTCAGAGTTTTCACTTTTTGAAAATCACATATATTTGAAAGGAAAAAATACCCTTTTGGAGGTTCCCACGTAAACATTAATGGTGGCAAAACCCCCTTTAAAACTGTTTCTGACAAAAGTCTCTATACACATACTCTAAAAACTCGGGATTGCTCAAAACTTCCCCTTTGCGGAGATGCAGCAAAAAATGTTTTCCCGGGCTTCTCCTTAAGGGCAAAATTCTGCTTTCAATGTGGGGGCGATGTTACAAAAGGGGCGCCCCTTTATCTTTCCTTTCCTTTTAAGCACACATTGTCACCATAAATTTGGGGAAAGTGGCTCATTTTAGAGGCCACCCGGGGGATGTAGGTGAGACGCGGGATGAGGGGAAAGTAATCTGAGTCCCCTTATCTTACCCATCCCGCCTACGCCAAATGAAAAAAAAGGGAAACCAAAAGGCAGAGTATTTTTTCTTCTTTCTTTATGAACAGAGTGAATAAAAAAACAGTTCCAAGGGGTTTTACTCAAAGGTTTGTGATTTCGGGCCATAAATTTTCGTCGACTCCTTCGCGGCAAAGCTGCATGTGGGGAGTCCCCACATGCGCGTTTGAGACCAAACTGATAGCTTCTTGTGGAAAACTTTGCAGAGGCAGGAAAACCCTTATACCCTGTTGGGTAATATCGGCCCTCAATTCTCTTCACAGAGAGGGGAACACCTCTACCATTACTCTGCCCTACCGTCCCTCTCCCCTCCAATCCTCCCTTTCTCCTCCTGTCCTGTGTCTCCCCCAAAACTTTTCCCCCCCTGTATCGGCAATCCAAACTTCACCTTGGTTTTTTCGGCGCCATTCTGGGCAGGGGAAACCTACTACGCCCCTTGTTACAATCAGAGGAAAAGCTTATTTCCTTTTTGTTTGGGAAAGGGGGGTTTGGCCGGAGGAAAGATTTTGGAGTAAGGGACAACATCATGGACTAAGGTTGCTCCTGAGTTTTTCTTCAGGCCAGAGGGGAGGGGGTAAAGGGGGTTACTGTCATGAGTACGCCGCACCTGCAGTCGGACCCGCGGGTGCATCTTCCCCTGCGGCTCCCTTTCGCCCCTGGCGACGGCGCACTCGCTCCTCTAGCGCATTTATTACAGTCGCGTCCTCTTTCACCTGTTGCGGCCCGGGGCGGCGGCCCCCAAAGTCTGGTAAATTGGGGTTTTATGGCCGCTGATTATAGGGCTCCCCCCGGGAACTTGGTGGGCTTGGTAAACCCGGGCCCCTGCTCCCCCTCCCCCGGGGTGGCCTTACCAGCTTGAAGTGGGTCAGTGGGTCCACTACCCGGTGTTAATCAATTTTCCCTTGTATACCTAAATTCCCACAGCACCCTTTTTTAGGTGATAGAAAAAGGGGTATTCTGTCTCTTAAAAAACTTCACGTCGCAAACCCATGACAAAATGTGCCCCCTAACACTGCGCAATATGTGGTATCCCCGTACTTTCTAAAGGGAAAAAAATAGAATGCATAGTTAACCAAGAAGAAGATAATAACTACCTCCAGACTACGAATATGAACTAAATAATGTTTTATGTTGTAAACTGTTCCCCAGATCACAAGTTTGTGTTTATTGAGAAAGCAACAATAATGATGTTTGTCTACAAATAGAAATATGCTTAAAGACAATAACCATAGAAACCATGTAGAAATACTCATTTATATAACACCCTCATTAGCAACAAGCTATTAAATAGTTATACCAATTTTATAGAACAATTCAATTAGAACCAACCCATCATCTGTTTAGATTACAGAAAAAGTAGAGAGAAAGGCATGCACAATATCTCCGCCCGTCGGTCCTTAGTCATTTTGATCTATTTTAGTGCGCTTGATAACTATTACCCTTACACACCGGCCCAATGGCACTAAGATTACTCCCTTGTCCTCAGCCGTTAGTCATTTTTTTATTTAGTGCACTCAATAACCTTTACCCTCAGCTGCACATACCCACCCAAGAGCACCCAGATTTCGTCCTTGTCCTCAGCCAATAACCTTCACCCTTAGCCACACAAACCAGCCCAAGGGCACCTAGATCCCTCCTTTGGCCACTTTTAAGGGACCTATTGGGAGAGACCAAATATAACAGGATCATACCTCTGATGTACCCTTTTTCTTGCTTTTACTCGTTTAATGGCCATAGTCTCTGTAACGGTAAGTGGTAGTGGATCCTCTGGACCACCACAAGCCATGGTAATAGCCACGTCAGGGAGTGGAGTCTAAGTAGTTCCGTTTTTCAACCAGAAAACCCGGCCGCCAAGCGTATTGACTTTGCTGTGGCGATTGCTACTAGTCGTCGTTACCCCTGTACGTTGACTTGCTTTTGGCGTGGCCAAGTGCGGCGTGGTACAAAATTGTGAAGCAGGCTCATAGTCGGGGACAGGCAAGAAGGTCATGACAGGCGCAATGGTTTTGTGGTCCGGGACGGTAGGCAGAAGGGTTCGATACACAGTACGGCAATAAGACACAATGGGAAACGCTTCCTCTCTCGGTCACAGGGCACTATCAATTCGGCAGGGTTATGAGGAAAGGGCAGGACTTCAAATAGGAATCAGCGGCGCAGTGAAACCCAATCACCGTGCGTTGTCCTATTGTCCTCTAAATTTAACTGCAGTATCGCGCGCGCGGGTCCTATAGGGCAAGGGCCAACACCGGCCAGCAGCGTCACGCCGGACACGGAACATGAGCGCGGCGAGGGTTAAGTGCATGAGCTGCGGCTAGGTACCTGCAGAGGTGCGGGTGTGCTCCTAATGACAATGGTACAGTAAGTCAGGATGCAAATTTGAAGCTGGAAATCTTCTTCATTGTTAGATAGGGGCAAGCACCGTCTTGATGCTACCCACTTTTCCACTTGTCTACAGGGCGGTAGAGCTGATACACGTCTCTCTCTGTTAGCTGGATAGCATTGTCCTGGTGAAAACTATGAGTGAAGCATGAACATGATTAACATTATGTCAACATCTTCACCACAAGTAACCTGTCAGCCAAATGAAGCTACTTGAAGCTACAAATTGCATAAAAAATCACGCCTACCATTTTCTTTTTTTTTATTTAAATTTTTTTAGTTTTCTACTCTCTGCAGCAGCAGTCACTGGTTTGGAGGACTACATTTCTACATTTACATTTCTTTTCTTTTTTTTGCAGGTATGTAACATTGCCATTGTAAGATTGCCAGGATCCAACAATAAGCTAGGTTACGCGCCTCCCTTTAGGCAGTATATATCCCCAGTAGCCAGGTTACTTCCCCCTGTAGCCAGTCTAATAGATCCTTGTAGTCAGGTGTATTAGACCCTCTGGTATCCAGGTTGCTGCCCCCCTTAAGCCAGTAATATCCCCCCCTTAGCCAGGTAATATGCCCCCACCCCTTTTATGAAGTTAGCATGTAATATGCCCCCCTTACAGGTAATATGCCCCCCTTTACAGCAGGTGAATATCCCTTTTTAGCAGTAATATGCCCCTTACCAGTAAGAATTCTTGCCCCCTTAGCCAATAATATGCCCTCTTAGATAGATAATATGCCCCATAGTCAGTAATATGCCCCCATAGCCACATAATATGCTACTCTGTAGCCAGTGATATGCCCCTCTGTAGCCAGTGATATGCCACCCTGTAACCAGTGATATGCCCCCCTGTAGCCAGTGATATGCCCCACCTGTAACCAGTAATATGCCTCAAGCCCCCTGTAGTCTAGTGATATGCCCTCTGTAGCCAGTGAGATGCAATCACCCCCCCCCTGTAGCCAGTGATATCCCAACTGTAGCCAGGATATGCTACCGATAGCCTAGTGATAGCCCCCCTGTAGCCACTGATATCCCCATAGCACACAGCCAAATGCCCTCCGGTAGCCCAGTGATATTTCCCCTCTGTAGTCCCTCAGTGATATGCCCCCCTGTAGCCAGTGATATGCCCCTCTGTAGCCAGTGATATGCCCCCTGTAGCCACTGATATGCCCCTCTGTAGCCACTGATATGCCCCTCTGTACCCAGTGATATGCCCCTCTGTAGCCAGTGATATACCCCCCTGTAGCTAGTGATATGCCCCTCTGTAGCCAAGAATATGCCCTTGTAGCCAGTGGATATGCCCCCCCTGTAGCCAGTGATATGCCCCTGTAGCCAATATATCCTTCTGTGAGCCATGATATCCCCCTTAGCCAGTGATAAGCCCCCGTAGCACAGTAATAAGCCCCACTGTAGCCACTGATTATCCGCCTCTGTACCCATGATATTCCCCTCTGAAGCCAGTGATATACCCCCATGTAGCTAGTGATATGCCCCTCTGTAGCCAGTGATATGGCCCCCTTGGTAGCCAGTAGATATGCCCCCCTGTAGCCCAGTGATATGCCCCCTGTAGCCCAAGCTATGCCATTCTGTAGCCAGTGATATCCCCCTGTAACCGAGTGATATTGCCCCCCTGTAGCCCAGGGATATGCCCCCTGTAGCCATAATATGTCATCTCTGTAGCCAGTCTGGATATGCCATGCCCCCAGTAGCATGATATGCCCCCCTGTAGCCAGTGATATGCCCCCCCTGTAGCCAGTGATATGCCCCACTTACCTAATAAAAATAAAATAAAAAAACCTACTTACCTCAGCACGTTCTGCGCATCCTGGTCCTGCAGCTTGAGAAAACGGTGTAAAGCAGCGAGATGACATCACTCACTTATGCCTTCACCGCGGCTGCCCGAGACAATCTCGCCGGCAGAGCTTGCCTGTCTTAGAGGATCCCAGCGTCGCAGGGGGTTATTAAAGCTTGCGTCACGCTCCCTGCGACACTGAGCTGTATGTACAGAAACGCTTAACCAAAGAGGTTGTACATACAGGGGAGAAGACAGGACGGGAACGATCCATCCTGCCTCCTCCCCGACTCTGACTACGCGGTCACTGTGAAACGGCCTTGCAGTCAGCGGCCTGGAGCTGCCGAGATTCGTGCCCCGAATGAATCTGCCTAGTGACGTCCCTGGGGAGAACTATGCCTACAGGGGGCCCTAATGCTGGTGGGGGGGGGAGAACAAGCCTACAGGGGGCCCCTAATGCCTGGGGGGTAACTATGCCTACAGGGACACTAATCCTGGGGTGAGAACTATGCCTACAGGGGGCCCTAGTGCCTGGGGGGCGAACTATGCCTACAGGGGGCCCTAAAGACGGGAGGGGCGGAGCCTGGCCGGCAAGCTGAGCAGCAGCTTCTGAGAGGAGCTCCAGCACTTGCTCCTGTAAATCCTGTGTTGGAGCAGTCATAGACTTACAACAAAACTCCGTGGACACGAACAAGCACAGAGCTGTCTCTCATACAGCCCCTCAACTGGATTATTCTGTCATTTCCAGACCTTGTGGTGCGATGACTCCCGCAACAAGAGCCACAGAAAGTGAGTAAGTAGGGCTGAACAAGGAGCCCAGGACAAGCGATGGCACGTGCAAAGTCAGCAGGAAAGCAAGCAGAGTACCACATGGGACAACTGTCTAAATTAGCCCAATAAATGACCCATAACCCTTACCACATCTTCCTTTGGCATAGAGTCTCACATAACAACAGCAGGATGCTGCGATACAAGCAGTAGCCTGACAGTACAATCCAAGAGCACAGGAAGAGAAAGTGCCAGCAGCATGCATACAGGAGCCTAGACCCTAGAAACAAATACATCAGGGTCACTCCTATTTACAAGCACACAGGATACAGAGGAGCCTACACAGTGGATGTTGCTGATCAAAGCTGTATCACCAATAGCCATAACTGCTTTTATCCCCCTGACTACACAAGTTGGTGGTCTTAAAGAGGTATCAACATGATATGCCGCTGATATGCTGAGCGGTCAAAGCTGTGAAACCAGAATCAAGTGATTTGGATGATCAATTAAATACCTTTGCAGCGGACAGTGAGTCCACATTCTCAGGATGATTAAGTCACTACTCTCGCCACGAACAGATTGATCTGGAGAATCCGCTCTCCACGCAGAAAGACAATTTGTCGCTATTTTGGGAGTGGCACCGAAAAAACGGAGGGCCCCAACCCATCAGAGTTCATTTTAGACCTCGTCACTGAATATCTTTGGAAAGGAGCTTTCCTTTACTTCTCTATGTTTGCAGTTGAAAGTGCACACAGGGTCCCAATGCGCCCATTACCTCCAGGGGTCCCGCCTAGATCAGTGCTGGTTAAGCTGCTGCACTTTAACCCCTTCCCGACATTGGGCGTATGCATACGCCCTAGCGGGAAGTGACTTCCCGCAAATGGCGTATGCCTACTCCAGGACTCTCAGAATCACCTCGTCTAAAGACGCGTGTGATGCACTGGAGTTGACTGCTGTCCCTGATAGCAGAGCATCTCCCCTTCGATCCCAGGAGGCAGCGTATGTGCCCCCCCGTATCAGCGATCGCTGTGATTGGCTGTTCAAATCAGAACAACCAATCACCGCAATGTAATGTGAAAGTAATATGGCTGGCGCCTGCCAGTCGCAAGCGATCGGCGATGATTTGTGGTGCTGTATAACAAGCACCAATCATCACTTGGGTGCGTTTGTGGGTGGTACCACCACCGCCCAGCGCTGCTATTGCACCGTCGGTCCTGACCGGGCCATTCGCAGCGCATGTCCGCCATTTAAAACTAACGAGCAACCGCTCTGCGCCCCATTCCGGTTCGGAACAGCGATCAGAGCGGTGCCCGTTAACTGCCCGATCGTTGCCTGTACCGTAATTGGTGGTCCAGTGTGTTCTGTGCCCCCCGCCTTCGGTCCCTGATCTTCAGCGGAAGCTCCTCTCCGCTCGGCAGCCTCCTGCCGTCTGACTCCGTTGGCTTCTAGTGGTTGCTAGGTTATACCTGTTCTCTCTGACTTCATCAGAGACACAGGCAGCCTATCTGAGCATGTCCTTCCCTGCAAGCTGAAGAGTGATTTTTGATCACTGACACGTTTTTTTGAGCAATGGTTTTTTTATTTTTTTTTTTTTTACATTTTTTTTTTACATTTTTTTTTTTTTTTAACTCGACGGTTGCGCCAATACTGGCGCAACCACGGCTGACTAGTGACGCATCACTAGTCAGCGTTTTGTTAATTTTTTTCCTTTTTATTTTTTTTTTTCTGTGGCCGCCTGATCAGTGACGTATATCACTGATCATCGTTCACTCCACTGTTGGCTCAGGGTTACCTCTGCCACTGAAGTCGCTGGTCATGACGCATATCAACTGAGCCACACCTGTGCATCCATTGGGTGCCATTTTATTTATTTTTTTTGGGCAGAAAAAAAAGATTTTTTTTTTTAGTGATAGGTAAACGACTTAAGTTTTAGGTTAGGTTAAGTAGCGTAGAGTTAGTGACGTCCTTATAGTTAGAAAAAAAATATTTTTCTAGTTAGAAAGTTTATAAAAAAATTTTTTTGCTAGTTTTTCATACATTTTTTTTACCGTTATGTGTTTTAAGGGTAGTATTTTTACTGACGGACGTCAGCAAGTGTTAATTTTTTGCTACGTTGCATTCAGTAATTTTTTTTGTACTCATAAATAGTACTTTTTTCTACTATTGCTTTTTTTTATCAAATTCAATACTGAATTTATCAGCAACGGACGCGTAGTATATTTTTTTTTACTAACGCTGATTTGCTGATTATTTTTTTTATTGTTCTTTTTCTATTTTTTTTTTTTTTGTTCGTTTTTATAATTATAAAAGAAGAAAAGAAAAAATAAATTAGCCCCCACACGTTTCTGAAGCACTCACTACATACACTCCCCCAACTGTCGTATATATTTTTTAACACATACACGTGTTAGATCACACACATTTACACGACCCGGTTAATTTTTTTCAACCACCCAAATAAAAATGTCCCATCTTCCCGAGAGACGCTACTCAGCGGAGGAGCGTACGCTAATCCTGGCCGAGATAGCGAATCCGTCAAGTGATTCGGACGAGGAGTTTATCATGGGTTCGTCATGTCCCGAATCATCCGATCCTCCTCCGCTGATGAGGCCCTCCCGTAGACGCCCCCGTAGGTCAGAAGAGGTGACCCCCAATAGTAGTGACCCCCATTTGGACTCCCCGCCCCAGATAAATTACCAGCCTCAAATCCCTGACTTTGTGCCACCCCTTGGAGTCCTTATCGACACAAACAGGCTCACTGAAATAGATTTATTAAAGTCTTTTCTCTGAGGAACTGTAGATTTCATGGATGACAGACCCAACCTCTATGCCACAGCCGTTTTCTGGACCTGAACCCCACGTCCTCATTCTGCAGGTGGACCCCTGGGGTGAACTCTGCAGAATGATGTCATTTTTGGTCCTGATTCCCTGCACATGGGCATAGTGAAAAAGCCCGAGGCCCGGCAGTATTGGAGTACTGATATCTTTTACAGTACTCCCTTTTACCGCCATGCCATGTCCCCTACCCGCTTTGAACAAATTCAAAGATTTTTGCACTACACAGATAACTCACTGTGCCCACCACGTGACGACCCCACTTATGACCGCTTATATAAAGTTCGGCCTGTTATCACCCATTTCAGCGCCAAATTTTCAGCGGTCTATACCCCTGAGAAATTTGTGTAGACGAGTCCCTCCTACACTTCAAGGGCAGGCTTAAATTTCGCCAATACCTGCCCTGCGGTACGGGATAAAAATTTACAAGTTGTGCGAGAGTACTTCCGGATACACCCACAGCTTCCGGATTTACGAAGGGAAGGACAGCCAAATTGTGCCCCCTGAATGCCCCCCTTCCCTAAAAAGTTGTGGAAAAATAGTGTGGTATTTGGTGCACCCACTGCTGGATAAAGGTTACCACCTGTATGTGGATAACTTTTACACCAGCATTCCACTTTTTAAGTGCCTCAGCTGCAGATGTACAGCAGCCTGCGGCACTGTGCGCAAGAACCAGAGGGGACTCCCCAAACCCTTTGTTGCGCATTTGCCCCAAGGGGAGAAAGCAGGTCCCAATCCAGCGGTGATCTGCTTCTGGTCAAATACAAGGATAAGAGGGATATACTTGTATTGACCACATGTCACGGCCCCAGCACTACCCCTGCCCATGTACGAGGTACCAGTAGTACAGTCGCCCACAAACGCGACTGTATTATGGATTACAATCGGTACATGGGAGGGGTAGACCTGATGGACCAGGTGCTGAAGCCGTACAGTGCCACACGGAAGATCAAAGTGTGGTACAAAAAGCTGGCCGTGCACATTGTGCAAATGGCGATGTACAACGCTTTTGTTCTTTTCCGTTATACAGGCCAAGCAGGGACGATTACCTTCCAAGAGAAGGTAATAAGGATGGCTTGTTTTGGAACCAGGGTGGAGGGCCCCAGCACTTCTGGTTCTGACGTCCCCCGTATTGTACCCAGTCAGCATTTCCCCAATGAAATCCCCTCCACTGGCAAAAAGGGTAGGACACAAAAAAAATGCAGTTTGCGCTACAAAAGGGGAATCAGAAAAGATACCACGTACTGTTGTGAGACCTGCCCTGATAAGCCCGGCCTCTGCATAAAAGAATGCTTCAAACTGTACCACTCGTTTATGAATTACTAGTTTAAGCTTTCTTTTATCCTTTTTTGTGTCTGCACCATTCCCTGAAGCACCAAATCTTTCATAGGTTTTATTGTGCGGTAACATGGCACGTCCGGAAAAATGTCAGTTTGCATTTTTCGCCTTTGTAACGCACAATAATTGTGGTAACTAATTTTATGAGAACACCTGTTGTTCAAAATTTGAATTACACCCCTTAAAAGTTCCTTGAGGGGTGTACGTTTTAAATTTGGGTCACTTTTAGGTGTTTTATAATTTTTGTTCACATCACGGCATGTACAATTGTCAGGACATGCTGTGTATTTCAGCAAAATAGGCCTGTCATGCGCATAATTGCTATGTTCTCTCCATGGCGTGTATCAGGGGCAGCCAAATTCTAGGGTGACATGTGGGGTGTCCCTAGAACGGGGAGACATTGCAGAAAAATTGGGAATCTAATTTTTCATTTTTGAGCAAGGCGTGTCGCTGTTATTGTTAAAAGATATGGAATAAATACAGGGGAAAAATTTGGGGATTTCCCCCTTATACCTCTAAATGCATTTCAAAAAAAACCCATCTCTGGGGTCCAAATGACATAACCCCCTAGATAATTCATTGAGGGGTGTATTTTCCCAAAAAGAGGGCTTTTTTTGGGTATTTTTCCCTTCTGGAACTTGGGGGTTACTACAACATGGGGGCCTCAGCCAATCCAGCTTATTTTGCACTCCCCAAAGCCAAATAAGCTCCTTCCCTTTTAAGACTCACCATGTGCCCCGATATTTTTTTATCCCACATATGGGGTATTGCCTTACTTGGAAGAAAAGGGGAAAAGGTTTGGGGGCTTTTTCCCCTCCCTTTTTTGTGAAATGAAAAAATTTCAGATTAATAGTGCAATTTTTTTGGGAAAAAATTTTAATTTTTTTATTTTCACAACTGGATTCCAGAAAGTTTTTGTGAAAAAAACCTGGGGTCAAAAAGGGACGCATACCCCTAGATAATTTATTGAGGGTTTTATTTTCCAAAATGGGGTCCTTTAGGGGGATTTCCTTTTTCTGGAACTTGGGGGACACTACTAAAGCAACAGCCTCCCCCAATCCAGCTTTTTTTGCACTCCCAAAACCAAATAGCGCTCCTTTATTCTGAACCCATATGTGTCCCAAATTTTTTTTTTTTTGACCCCAATGGGGGTATTGTAACATCAAAGACAGTGCAATAGGGTTTTGGTTTTGGGTTTTTTTCTCTTCCTTTGAGCTGAAAAATTTGGGGTAAAAATTTAATTTATTTAAAAATTTTAAATTTTCTTTTTTGGGGCTAATTCAAAAAATTTTTGTGAAATAGCGTGGGTCAATAAACTCCTACACCCCTTGATGAAATTTTTGGGGTGTATTTCCAAGAGGGCTTTTTCAGTTTTGTTTTTAGCATCCTTGGTGTCCGAAACCTGATAGTTTCCTATAAAATTTTATAAAAAAATGAAGCTCCAAAATCCGTATCTCCTTCAATTTTGAGGCCTGGGTTGAGTCAAATAACATACTAGGGCCACATAGATAATTTCTAGAAACAGCAGAAGTAGGGGAAAATTACATTGAGTTGTGTTTTTTCCCCGTTACCCTATACTAAATTCCATAAAAAAATAATTAAAATTAAAATTGGCCAAAAAAAAAATTTTGAAATTTTAACCCCACTTTTTTTAAATTCCTGTAAAACACCTAAAGGGTTAATAAAAGTTTTTAAAATACCCAAAGGGGGGTAGTTTTCTTACATGGGTGATTTAGGGGGTTTAACATATAGGGCCCCCAAATTCTACATGTGAACTGAAATGGG
>JAODAL010035497.1:0-42869 GCA_025379985.1 Phyllomedusa bahiana | reverse complement strand
TCCCGGGCACTGGTCCTATTAAGGTATACGCCCCAAAAAATCTTCCCAGATTGTTGGTGTGCTTAGAGTGAGTTTGGAGTGTCTTAGAGTCCGTATTGCTTACCCGTGTACCTGTCCGTCCGCCACGTTTCCAGACCTTGCCTGCTTGCCGCCTGCCCTGACCTTCTGCCCGTCCCTGACCACGAACCTCTGCCGCCTGCCCTGACCTTCTGCCTGTCCCCGACTACGCCTCTGGATTACGATTTTGTACCACGCAGTACCCTGGCCGCCTCCGCAAGCAAGTCACGTCAGGGGTAACGACCTGGTAGCCTCACGCCGTAGCAAGTCCATCCCGCTTTGCGGCGGGCTCTGGTGAAAACCGGGGGTTACTTAGATTCCGTTCCCTGGCATGGCTTAAGTATCATCGCTTGCGGTGGTCCAGTGAATCCACCGAACCCTCACAGCGTCAGCAGAGTAAAGAATCTAAAGAATTTAATCACCATCAGCATGAACAGGCACATGCATGTAAAGCATGAATTGCTGTGGAGGTATCACTTGGAGAAAAAAGGCCACACAGGTCCTGGGCTTCCAACCACCATGACATTTTCTGCCTCTGCCAATTCCAAGTCGAAGCGGTCCTCTGCTGCCGATGTGCTTGAGCAGCATTGGCAAGCACCATTCCCAGTCCCAGACACTGTCAGCCAATTCCCACCACCAGCAACACAGTCTACACCTTCCCCTTCCACCAGTCTAACCTGCACGCCGTACAGCAGCCAGTCCACCAGCCAGCCTTCTGTGTACCAGGTGTGGGAGCATAAGAAACGCTTTCACAACAGCCATCCCAAAGCCAAAAGCCTGAATGTCGGCATTTCCAGGCTTAGAAAAGCTGTCCCTGCCCTGGCCCGCTACGAAAGATCTCCAGCACTTTGGCTGCATCTGTGTCCACCAAAGTCCATCTCACTACAGACACATTAAGCACGGTCAAGGGCATTACATCTCACTGACTGCTCACTGGGTGAGTTTGGTGGATGACAGTGCCTCTAGTGATTTGTCTCAGGCTCGGCGAACATTCTTCCACACTGCTGGAATGGAGCAGAGTCCAGATCCCCAATCTCAACGGGTAGCATTTCGTGCCAAGAGAAACCAGGCCATTCTGAAATTAATCTGTCTTGGAGACCGTCAATCACAGGTCAAGAGCTGTGGACAGCTCTGCACACTCAAACTAACCAGTGGCTGGGTGCTAAGAACCTGGCGCCAGGCAATATGGTGTGTGACACTGGGAGAAATCTCCTTGCCGCCCTTAGGATCGGTAGACTTACGCACATCCTTTGCCTTGCACATATCCTGAACCTGGTTGTGCAGAAATATCTCACACTTCCGGCGTTCGCAACCTGCTTCGGCACGACTGGCAGCATTGCAGTGTCATATTGGCCTCCCCGTCAACAATCTCATTGTTGACATGGCAACATGCTGGAATTCCACCCTCCACATGTTCCAGCGACTGTGGCAGCAGCATAATGCATCAGGCAGTATGAAGTGTCGCATGGTCTGATGAGCAGTGGTGCGGACCTCGTGGTATTGAGCCACAGAGAGTGGAGGCAGGTGAAGGATCTCTGCAACATCCTTGACAGTTTTGAAGGCGCAACCAAAATGGTCAGTCAGGATGATGGCATTGTCAGCATGACTATTGTGGTCAGATTTTTACTGGAACAAGCGTTCCAGTGATGGAGGAGCAGGTTCCGGCAGTGATGGAGGAGGCGGACACAGAGCCTTACTCACTGTCGGATGTAGAAGGCCCGACTGTTTCCCAATTGCATCGGTCTTCGTTAGGTGGTGGTTCGAGGTCCAGGGCGGGTGTAGAACAGCAGTTCAGCTCAGCAGTTCAGAGTAGAGGGCATGACACTAGCCAGGCATCTGGTGATGGTCTGGATGAAGAAGTGGAGGAGGATGATGAGGCAGGGGTGGACACCACCGGTATCGATTACCCTTCAGTGGTAAGAGGTTGGCACAGATTTCAGGAGGAGGAAGAAGAAGAGGAGGATCTGGTTAGTGCTCCTCTACCCCAAGACTTGGGAGATACTGGCAGCATCTCACACATGAGTGCTTGGATGCTACATTACCTGCAACATGACCCACACAATAAGGCAATCAAAATGAACAGCAATTACAGGGTGGCCACCCTCATTGATCCACATTACAAATCAAAAGTGAGCACTTTCCTTCCACTCACACAATTGACAGTAGAATGCAGGCATTTGAGACAATGCTCATTGACCAACTCAAGACATCTGTTGCGTCTTCTTCACATTCTAATGTCACGAGGGAACAACGTCAGCAATGTGACAGTAGTAGAATGGCAAGTAGCCACAGCAGCAAGCAGTGTGGCAGAAGCGAACTGGTTAGCATATTTAACTCAGTTTTTACCAACTCACCAATGCCTGCAAGGCATGGCAGCATTCGGACACACCAAGACCGCCTTCAGAGCATGGTCCATGGCTACCTGCGTCTCAACACTGATGTTTTTGGACTTGATCTGGACCCATTCAAAATGGATGAATGGCCTGAGCTTGCTCGACACACCATACAAATTTTATCCTGCCCGGCAGCCAGTGTTATCTCAGAATGCACCTTCAGCAGAGCTGGCTGCGTGATAACTGACAAACGTATCCGTCTTTCCCCTGAGAATGTGGATCATTTAGCATTTATCAAAATGAATCAAGCGTGGATCTCTGACGATTTTGTTGCCCCGGTTGCCGATATCACCGACTAGTAACCTAGGCTAGTCTTCTTGACAATGTGAAATACACATTCCATCAGTCATCTATTAACATCAGTCATCAGTCTGTCTGCCATAAGTCATCTATTAAACATTTCAGGCCCCATACAGCCAAATAAAATTGGTATCCCACCCATTACTACTTCCTATTCTTTGTTAACAGATTTATGGGCCCCTTTTCGATAACAGCCTGTGACAGGAATACTGCCCTATTGGCACCTGTGGCGGTAGCAGCCGCTTTGGGGCTCTGCATCCTGAGGTGTTCCAAAAGCCTCTTTGAAACATAAGAAGACACCGGTATTGGAAATGGTACATGGTAACTGGCACAGGTGCCAATAGGGCAGTACTCCTGTCAGAGGCCCTAATCAAAAAAGGGCCCACTGATATACAACTAGTAATGGTTGGCTACCACTGCACCCCCTATAACTACGGCCCTGCCAGCTGAACCTCCATGTTCATGTTGGGATGTTCTTGCTGCCATCACATATATGGCATGTTCTTGGACCCTAGTACAAAAAGTGATAGGGGGCTCCTGCCAGTTACCATGTGCCATTTCCAATACCGGTGTCTTCTTATGTGTCAAAGGTACCCCGTAGCAGCTGCTACCGCTGTACCTGCTGTCTTCATCTTTTCAGTTAGCCATTGAAAGGAATGAATTATTTTAGCCTGTGAATTTTTTTCTATGACTCTTAGAGACAAATTTTCTTCACTAAGTTGTTCCAAGTATCCATTTTACTGTTATGGATGCTAATTGCAGCTTCTCCTCATCTGTATGGGTATAAAAATTAACCAAAACATCTTCTCCCATTGATTTTACTGGGGTTCGAAGTTCGGCTTGAGTTCGACTCGAATTTCGAACCGAACTTCTTAAAATTCGAGGTTCTACTCAAACTCAAACTTTATAGGGTTCACTCGTCTCTAGTCTTAATACCATGACATGGACATTTGACCATATGACAAAATTGGACAAACCCCTCCCTCATCTCTTTTACTCTATAGGTGTTGTAACGGTCAGCAGTAGTGGATCCTCTGGACCACCAGAAGCGATGGTATGAGCCACGTCAGGACGAATACTAAGTATGGGGGGGAGGTCCCGGTAATCCCCAGAGCCCACCACAAAGCGGGATGGACTTGCGGCGGGCGTCTACCAGGTCGCTAGCCCTGACGTGACTTGCTTGCGGTGGCAGCCGAGGTGTAGCATGATACAAAATTGTAAGGCAAACTCGGAGTCGGGGACAGGCGGTAAGGTCAGAACAGCCGGCAATGGTTCGTGGTCGAGGGACGGAGGAACACTTTCTCAGTAGGCAATAAGGCACTAAAGATCCCGCAAGGGGATCAGGAAGGGGCAGGCTTAAATAGGGGCAGAGTCCGGCAATAGGAAATTACCGGTGCACTGGCCCTTTAAATTTAACACTGCCCTAGGGAGCAGGAACGTGCACGCCGGGAGACAGATACATCGGCAGGAGCACGGCTGGATAAGTAAGGCAGAGACTGGGCAGCGGAGCGAGCGCACTCGCAACCCGACATTTGGGACGCGCCGCCGCTCGCCAGCGGGACACGGATGCGCCTGTAACCCGGGGTGAGGGTCACAGGGGCACCCGTGACAGGTGTCATAAGAACTCACAAGGCATCATAGCAAAACTTTAAATATGTAACCTCCCAGTGTTGACAGGGTTAACACAGTGACATCACAGGCAGAGAAAAAAGGAAACAATTTGCACCACTCCTGAAAACGCCACACATGGAGGATGCAGAGACCGGCATGCATACACTTATTGAGCCACACTGACATTGCTCAACAGCAAGATGGCAAGATCCACAAATAGTGTCCAGAAATACTGATAGTAAGTCCATGTCACTCACCGTATATTTTCATCGGCTTTATTATACAGCTAAATGCACATTCAGCAGTGGTAAAATTGACACAGTGAGTGTGGCCTTGATATTATATGACTATACTCACTGTGATTAAACTTTTAACACCCCTGCATGTGCATTTAGCTGTATAATAAAGCCAATGAAAATATACGGTGAGTGACATGGACTAGCTTCCTATATTTCTGGATACAGTGACATCACAGACCACTCTTGATATAGCTATGTACACATCAGTAGGATTTTGGGAGTATTTTCAGGTAGAATTTTGTGTGTAGACAGTGGCATATTTAGTAACCAGTGGCAGGATGACTGGAGCTTGATTCACGAGTATATTTTCATTCCATTTTTGGAGGGGTTGTCCAACACTTTAAGGGAAAAAAAAATCAGCTGGTCATGAAAGTTGCAAAAAAAAGAAACACATAACTCATTGGTAAAGCCCTATCCTCTCCCTCCTGGCAGCCGCTGTTTCTGGTGCTCCCTGCCAATGACATTATGTTTAAGGCTATGTCTACACTGCACAGAAAAACGTCAGTTTTTTCAGGGTTTTTCATTTTCTAAAAACACTGGAAAAACCACTGTAATCATCTCCCATAGACTTCTATTGTAAAAACGTCCTGCTGTCTACATACTGAGCTTCTTTTTTCTGCTTCGTTTTTTTTACAGGACGTCATTTTTGCAACATGCTTCCTAAAAACACCAGAATACAGGGCAGAAAATTTACACAGAGTCTATGGAAAGCACCGGACGAATTTTTTTCATGAGAAAACCCTCCAGGAGACCCAAGTTACCCACCTATATGTGGGTGTAACAAAAGGGGTAAATCCTTATCAAAATTGCATACAAGTGTCTGATGAGTCCTTTTTTTACCTTTGGTAATAAAATTATCATGCTTGGTCGCTAACGATTTATTTGTGCAATTTCATATTTTTTTCGCTAAAAATACGTTTTTAACAGTATATTTGGGATCAGAATCCATTTTTTTTTAACAGATTTTGATGCTAAAATCCTTTTCTAACCATATTTTGGCGCTAATAAAGTTATCTTGCTACTGATGCTGAAAATACGTTTTTTACGGATTTTGGCTCCAGAATACGTTTTTTACGGATTTTGCTGCCAGAATCCATTCTTTATATTTTTTGGCACTAAAATAATTTTGTGTTACAGATTTTGACGCTAATAACGTTATCTCGCCTCTGACGCCAAAATACGTTTTTTTTTACGGATTTTGTCGCAAAATACGTTTTTTTTTAACTTTTTTGGCACTAAAATTGTTTTTTTACAGATTTTTGGGCTAATAACGTTATCTGCCTTGACGCCAAATATAAGGTTTTTTACGGATTTTGGCGCAAAAATACGTTTTTTTTACGTTTTTTGGCACTAAAATTGTTTTTTTTACAGATTTTTGGGCTAATAACGTTATCTCGCCTCTGACGTCAAAAATAAGGTTTTCTTACGGATTTTGGCGCAAAAATCAGTTTTTTTACCTTTTTTGACACTAAAATAATTTTTTTTACAGATTTTGGCGCTAATAACGTTATCTTGCTTCTGACGCCAAAAATAAGTTTTTTTTACGGATTTTGGCGCAAGAATCCTTTTTTTTACGTTTTTTGGCACTAAAATAAATTTTTACAGATTTTGACCCTAATGACGTTATCTCGCCTCTGAAGCCAAAAAGACGTTTTTTTACGGATTTTGGTGCAAAAATCCGTTTTTTTACATTTGACACTAAAATAATTTTTTTTACAGATTTTGGCGCTAATAATGTTATCTAGCTTCTAACGCCAAAAAATATGTTTTTTTACAGATTTTGGAGCAAGAATCCGTTCTTTTACGTTTTTTGCCACTAAAATTGTTTTTTTACAGATTTTTGGGCTAATAACGTTATCTCACCTCTGATGCCAAAAATACATTTTTTTTACGGATATTGGCGCAAAAATAAGTTTTTTTTAAGTTTTTTGACAATAAAATAATTTTTTTTTACAGATTTTTTGGCTAATAAAACGTTATCTCGCCTCTGACGTCAAAAATAGTTTTCTTAAGGATTTTGGCGCAAAAATCTGTTTTTTTTTACCTTTTTTGACACTAAAATAATTTTTTTTACAGATTTTGCCGCTAATAACGTTATTAGCCCCAGATTTTTGGGCTAATAACGTTATCTCGCCTCTGACGTCAAAATTAAGGTTTTTCTTAGCATTTTGGCGCAAAAATCAGTTTTTTTACCTTTTTGACACTAAAATAATTTTTTTTTACAGATATTGGCGATAATAACTTTTATCTCGTTCTATGGCGAAAAAATTCATTTTTTTTTTACCTTTTTGACACAAAATACGTTTTTTTTACGGATTTTGGCGCAAGAATCCTTTTTTTTACGTTTTTTGGCACTAAAATAAATTTTTACAGATTTTGACCCTAATGACGTTATATCGCCTCTGAAGCCAAAAAGACATTTTTTACGGATTTTGGTGCAAAAATCAGTTTTTTTACATTTGACACTAAAATTTTTTTTTTACAGATTTTGGCGCTAATAATGTTATCTCGCTTCTAACGCCAAAATAATATGTTTTTTTTACAGTTTTTGGGAGCAAGAATCCGTTCTTTTATGTTTTTTGGCACTAAAATAATTTCTTTTACAGATTTTGCCGCTAATCACGGTATCTCGCTTCTGATGCCAAATTTTTTTTTACGGATTTTGGCGCAAGAATCCGTATTTTATGGCTTTTGGGGCTAAAATCCGTATCTTTAAAGATTTTGTCGCTAATAAAGTGATCTAGCTTTTGACGCAAATAAATACATTTTTTATGGATTTCGGCGCCAGAATCCGTTTTTTGACGGATTTGGGGGCTAAGATCAATATCTTTAAAAATTTTTGGCGCTAATAAACTGATCTCGTGTCTGACACTAAAAATATTTTTTTTTTACGGAATTTGCGAATAATGCTGTTTTTTGGGTTTTTGGCGTAAATCCTTTTCTTTACAGATTTGACGCTAATACAGTTATCTTGCTGTATGCAAAGTTTAATGGGGGTTTTTGTGGATTTTGGTGCAAGAATCTGGTGCAAAATGTAATAAAGCAGAAAGCACGCAGCAGCAGACACATAGGACAATGTGCTCACAATGGCTACAGTGATCTAAAGGAAGTGACTACTTAACATATTAACTCCACCTGTAGGGTGTAGTTTACATCCAATGGCTTAATTTATGCATACATTAAAAAGCAGAGCAAAGACGCTTCAAAAAACACTCCAAAAACGGAAAAAAGGGGCCAAAAAACGGACTTTTTTTCAGCTGCTTTTGACAGTCAGTGGACAGAAAACTCAGTTTCATAAACGTTTTTAGTAATTCGTTTTCAGGTCATTTTTTGTCCTCTGCAGTGTAGACATAGCCTTAGGGTGCTTTCACACAGCGCAGTTTTTGTGCAGTTTTAACTGCGCTCCAATTAAACTGCCTTTATTGCCAGCAAGCTTCTTTCAGTTGTCTAAATTGTTCAGAAAGGTGCTTCAAGTACATAATCCATTACAGTGTTTGAAGTCTTGTGGATTACAAACACACTAATTGTTTAGATAACTGATAAAATCCTGCTGGTAATAAAGGCAGTTTAATTGGAGCGCAGTTAAAACTGCACCAAAACTGCACTGTGTGAAAGCACCCTTAGGTTAGAAGGCGCCCTGTGCAGGATGTCTTCTTCATGCCTCCTGCCCCCTTAACTCCACCAGGGTTTTTAAACTGGAAATCAAAGTGATTACATTTTAAACATATAAAAGTGCAATATTCAGATTACATTGCTGCAAAAATCAATAATGAGCAGTATCAAATGAGAACTTGATTTTATTGAGATACAAATGCATAAGGGTGCTTTGTTATGCATTTTTGGATGCATTTCACACCAAAAAATGCTCCGTGTGAAAGCACCCTAAATAGGATCTCTTTTTGGCTAAATAAAAACCCGTGACAATTGTCCATGTGTGTTGGTAACCAAAACATTCGGCTGTGTTGCTATACACAGGGACCTCAGGTCTATGACTTCCACATGATCTTATAGGGCAAATGAACAGGGCTTGTATTTAGGGGAGTCAGGATGCAGATTAGTCTCATTGGTAGGTCTACAGGGGAAAAAAAAAAGTATTTAGCACCAAAAAAAAAAATTGTGCAAGTTCTCTCACTTAAGGAAAAGGCCGTAATTGAAAAAGGGTTTTAAAAATTTGGGCCGGCAACCCCCTTTTGGGTTTTTTTCGGGTTTTTTTCCCCCGCGGGCCCACGCCCCTAATTCCGAAATTTTTTTCCCCAATTTTCCGTGTAATGGCCCCTTTCGTTTTATTAAAATACACCTGTTCAAAACCCTAAAGGGTGTGTTCACACGGCCCTTGCGGGACGTAAATTTAGTCCCTAAAACGGCCGGAGTGCCCAATTACGGGCTGAATCCGTCCCAGTAAACTCGGTAATCCACAGTTCTCATAGAGAAATGGATTACGTTCCTCTCCCCGCTCGGGAATACGCCGAGGGGGGGGGATAAATTTCACATGTCACTTTCCCAGCGGCGTATACGCGCCGCTAGCAGTAAAATTTTCTATGGGGGCCCGGGGAGGTGCCGCCCCCCCGTACCTACCCCCCTCCTTGCCCACCCCCCCGCCACCGGGTAACTGCGGGGGTAATTACGTCCCACAGTTAAAACCGTGTAACATGCCTTACAGTCACCCCCTCCCAATCCACTAGGTGAAACCCAAAAAGCTGTTTTAAAAGGACACCCAAAAAAAAAATTGTAGCCCTGCACCAGGTTTGGGGAAACTGAATCTGCAATAGCCACGCAGCTTGGTGTGAAAAAATCAACTTGGGGGCAATAATTAGAAAACGGAACATACAAGACCCCTGTAAAACTCCCCATTGGGGCCCACGAAAAATCTCACCGGGGGGTCAAAATGACACAAGAACGGTGACAAAAATCCAAAAACCCACGGGGGGGCCTAGTGAATACCTGCAGAGAATTGGGACCAAAGAAAAAAAGGTACCATCAGTAACCACTCGCCCCCAGGGACTCAAAACCTGCATGCCATACGTGTTCCCTGCTTAACCATAAAGTCCCGGCCTTTGACGTTTTAGAAACTTGGTGATCCAGAAGCGTTTTGGGGAGAAATACATATGTTCAGATGAAACAGTTTGGAAGAAACACAATCTCGTGTTTGGAGGAGAGAGAAGCTGATTGCATCCAAAGAACACCATACCCACTGTGAAGATGGGGGTTTGGGAAAATCATGCTTTTGGCTTTTCTCTGCAAAGGGGGCCAGGACAATGATCCTTTTTAATAAAAAAAATGAAGTGGGCCCTGTATCGTGGATTTTTAGTGCAAACCTCCTTTATCCAAGGGCATTGAAGTTGAAAAAATGGGTGGGTCTTTCAGCAGACAATGTCCCAAGCACACCCCCAGGGGAATGAAGGAAGGGCTTCGTAAAAAAAATTTCAAGGTCCCGAGTGGCTTAGCCATCTCCATTTTTCCCAACCCCATAGAAAACCCTTTGGGGGGAGTTAAAGTTCATGTTGCCCCGACGCCCCAAAACACATTGCTCTGGGGAGATCTGCGGAGGGAATGCCATCATACCAACACAGTGTGTGCCCCCTTGTGAAGTTACAAAAATGTTTGACCTCTGTCATTGCCAACAAAGGATATATAACAAAGTACTGATACGAACTTTTATTGACCAAATATTTATTTTCCACCATAATTTGCAAATAAATTCTTTCTAAATCAGACAATGTGATTTTCGGGATTTGTTTTCTCATTTTGTCTCTTATAGTTGCGGTCTACCTATCATGTCAATTACAGGCCTTTCTCATCTTTTTAAGTGGGAGAACTTGCACAATTGGTGGCTGTATATATCCTAACATGCACCAAAATCCATATCAAGAAGACAATAAAATACACGGCAGAACTCCGAATTGTTCCCATCTGTGTATTACACAGCAGATTTTTCTGTAGGAATATGGGCTAGGGGTGTAAGCCTCACACAGATGCCCATCTACATGAAGTTGATATTCTCTAAATACTAATTTATAAAAAAAACCTCAAAAATCCAGATATCACAATCTTATTACTTGACTGTGTGGATAGCTATATTTTAACCCCTCTCCGACCATAAGTAATTTTTAAAAGAATTAATAACCCCATTTAAGGCCTGGTTAACAACTCCACAAAGGTTCCATAGAAAAACTCTATTGCAGAGGTGAATTCGGCCCCAATAGATGATGGAAACCGATGATGTTGGGTTTCCGTTGTGTCCGCGATTTAATAGAAACATTTGTATTTTTTTCTGTCATTTTGGTCAGAATATCTGATGAAGGCTCTGAACAGATGGGAACTTTTCCTAATATTGTGATCTGTTCCTGGGCTAGTGATGCAAACACAATGTACATAGTTTTATTAGTTTAGTGATCTCTACTTACATTGTGCAGTATGTTAGTGATATAATCATAATGTATGAAATTTATTCCCTCCATCTAGTAAAAACTCACCGTGTTATGATTATTTAATCCTTAAAGATATATTCCTACCACATTGATCATCTTTAACCCTTAACGACCTTGGACGTATGCATATGTCCAGGTCGTTTGGGGGTTCACGCAACTGGACATATGCATACGTCCTTGACATCGTGTGAACAATCGTGCGGCTGCTGTGTATAGAATGCCTTCCGGGCTGTCTGTGACGTCACCATGCCCAGCCGTGTCCTGAGGGCATGGTCGGGCATCGTGAGTGACATTTGCCATAGAGACCAATACACAGCGATAAGCTGTGCATTGATTTCTATTATAAAAATGATTTTCCCTATTGGGAAAAGTAAAAAAAAAGGTGAAAAAGTAGAAAAAAAGTGAGAAACAGTAAAACACAAACACAAAAAATAAAATAAAAACGTATACCACCCTTTTCCCCTTTACAAACGCCAATCACCCCCAACAAGATCAAAAGTAAAGAAAGTACCCATATTTGGTATTGTCACGTGCGTAACGACCTACTCTATACATCTGTGATATTAATTAACCCGCACGGTGAGCACCGTAAAAATAAAATAAAATAAGCAGTCACAAAATTGCGATTTTTGTTCAACCTGCAGCACATAAAATGGAATAAAAAGCAATGAAAAGCTCATATAAATGCCAAAGTGGTGCTAATTAAAACGCTGGTCTATCCCACAAAAAAAGCCGTTACACAGTCTGTATACGGAAAAATAAAAAAGTTATGGCTCTAGAAGATAGTGATGTATAAATATTGTTTTACACAATAAAAACACTTTTTTTTTTATAGCACTTCAACATAAAAAAACCTATATAGAATGGGTATCACCATAAGCGTATCTACCCACAGAATAAAACTAACTTGTCATCATGGATACTGCATGGTGAACGCTGTTAAAAATGAAAACAAAAAACACTAAGATTGCAGTATTTTCTTCACTCTGCATGCCAAAAAAAGAATTTAAAAGCCATCATAAAGCCTTGTCCCCCCAAAAAATGATAACAATAAAAACGTCAAATTCTCCCGCAAAAAACAAGCCCCTACATATCTCCGTAAACAGAAAAATAAAAAAGTTATGGGTCTCAGACCATAATCGCATCGACCTACTGAGTAAAGCTAGCTTGTCTTTTTAAAGCACGGTGCCGGTAAAAAATAAAAAACCCTTTCCCCAGGATTGCTTTTTTTTGTTCAAAATGCTTCACAAAAATCTTTAAAAAAAGTAATCAAAGAGTCATTAAACCCATAAATGGTTTCAAAAAAAACGTCAATCATCCGAAAAAACAAGCCCCTACACGTTCCCCTACACGCAAAATAAAAAATTTTGGCCTCAGCATGACAATAAAACGCGCTTTTTTTAAAACATTTCATTGTGTAAAATAATTTAAAAAATAAAAGTATATAAAATTTTTCATTGTAATTGTCCAACCCCCCCGTAAAGTTTGATGTATTTATACCCTTTTGGGAAGGTTGTAAAATTTAAAATCCAAAAAAAAAAAAAGAAATTCGTTTTTTTCCCCCAATTTTTTATTGGCCAATTTCAAAAAAATAGGAAACACCTGTGTGCCAAAATGCCAAAAACACCCCTGTGAGTTCCCTGAGGGGTGTTGAATCCAAAAATGGGGCGACTTCCTGGAAGGTTTCACCTGTTCTGCTACTTTGGGGGGCCTTTTGTAAATGGCGACATGGAACCCCCAAAATCGGCATTCCCAAAAGACCAAGTACGCTCCCGTCCCCTGTACGCTCTCCATGCACTCCAATTATCAGTTATTACTACCCCTATAAAAGGGGTATTGTGTCCGAACTAGTAAGAAATGCGTAACAAAATTTGGGGGCTTCGTTTCAGGATTCCATGTAAAAATAAAACTTTTAAGCTAAAATGGCAGATTGTTGGAAAAAAATAAATTTTTAATTTTCATAGCCTAATCCTAAAACAAATTTGTGAAACACCTGTGGGGTTGATATACTCCCTGCAGTATAAGTGCTCCTCTTACTCTGAGGCTTGTGGTTAAGCCAAATAGCGTACTAGGGCCACATATGGGATATCTCTGAAAACGGCAGAATCTGGGGAAATTCAAGTATTAAGCTGCATTTCAATGGTTACGATCTACCATGTTCCAGTGAATAATGAATAAAAATTTAAAATCTGCAAAAAAAAGGGATATTTTGAAATTTAAACTCCACTTTGCTTATATTTCTGTAAAATACCTAAAGTGTTAACAAACTTCCTAAACACTGTTGTAAATACTTTAAGAGGTGTAGTTTCTTAGATGAAGTCATTTACGGGGTATCTGCCAATATAAGGCCCTTCACAGCTCATGTCAGAAAATGAACTGGAAGACCCTAAAAAATGAATATTAGCAAATTTTCTTGCAAATGTGAGAACTGACTACTAAATTTCTCAAAGCTCCCTAATGTCGTAAAAAAGATAGAAAGAACATTTAAAAAATTATGCCAACCTACAGTAGATATATAATAGATGCTAGTTATAAACAATTTTGTGGTAAATAATAATGTCTTGCGCGCAGAAAGAACTTTGAAAATGACAAATTTTTCCAAATTTTCATGAAATGTTAATATTTTTCACAAACAAACAAGGATTTGTATGCCAAAGTCTTACCTAACTTTAAAGTACAATGTTGTCACGAGAAAACAATCATATGAATCAACATTGATAAGTAAAAGTGTCATAAAGTTATTCTCACATAAAGTGACACATGTCAGATTTCAAAAATATGGCTGTTTCAGAAAGGCCAAAACTGTCTGGGTCCTTTAGGGGTTACACATGTAGGCAAATGTATGTAACGACTATTACCAAATACAGTGCTACTCTGATTTTGCTTAATTTCAGAGTCAGAGCAGTTCTTATCTCCTTACTGCTTAAAGCAGGTTTTCTCATAGTTTACTTATAGTTTCAGGTGAAATTTATTTAACAAGTTGACCGTCTAGTTATTCAGACAGACTCCTTCATATATCAGTTTATTTTAGACTTGGGATATGCAGCTACTAGATGCTTCTGGTGCTGCATTTTACGAAGAACAAAGAATCAGAAGAATAAAATGTTACGTGTCTGATGCCTTTGTAGGATTTCACCCTTAGGCAGACACCATAGGCATAAGACTGTCAGTGTAGGGCAGCACTTACAAAAATGTTATGTCTGTGGCTAGCTTTATTTCCTAAAAACTTATTAGGTCTATAGGAAATAATGTATTTTTCCATTACATGTTTTCTGCATTATAGGATCCAGATGATGACTGTATTATTTTGATCCCTTGTGAAACAAAATGCAGATGTACACCAGGTTTATCATAGAGATGATCAAACTATCTATGTTATGCTTTCTTCATCTAATGCTAAACCATTATTATAAATGCTGAGGTTATCATAAACCTACAATCATCTAGTGCTAAAGTAGTACATCTTGACAATTTAAGTAAAGTAGTAAATCTCGATAATATAACTAATATATCTATATAGATAAAAGAGTAAATCTTGACAATATAAGTAAAGTAATACATCTCAACAATATATTAAAGTAGCACATTTCTACAATATAGTAAAGTAGTACATCTTGACAATATAAGTAAAATAGTACATCTTGACAATATAAGTAAGGTAATACATCTCAATAATATAGTAACGTAGTACATCTCGACAACATAAGTAAGGTAGTACATCTCAACAATATAGTAAGGTAGTACATCTTGACAAGAAAGTAAAGTAGTACATCTCAATCGATAGAAGTAAGTAGTACGATCTGAATCATGATAATGAAAGTAATACATCTCAACATTATAACAAAGTAGTACATCTTGAGAATGTAAGTAAAGTAGTACATCTCAACAATATATTAAAGTAGCACATTTCTACAATATAGTAAAGTAGTACATCTTGACAATATAAAGTTAAAAATAGAACAAACTTGACAATATAAAAGGTAAATACAACTCAATAATAGTAACGAAGTACAACTCTGGACAACATAAGTAAGGTAGTACATCTCAACAATATAGTAAGGTAGTACATCTTGACAAGAAAGTAAAGTAGTACATCTCAACATAGTAGTAAAGTAGTACATCTTGATCATATAATGAAAGTAATACATCTCAACATTATAACAAAGTAGTACATCTTGAGAATGTAAGTAAAGTAGTACATCTTAAGAATGTACGTAAAGTAGTACATCTTGACAAAGAAGTAAAGTAGTACATCTTGAGAATGTAAGTAAAGTAGTACATCTTGACAAAGAAGTAAAGTAGTACATCTTGATAATGTAAGCAAAGTAATACATCTCAACATTATAGTAAAGTAGTACATCTTGATCATATAATTAAAGTAATACATCTCGACAATATAAGAAAGGTAGTATATCTTGATAAAGAAGTAAAGTAGTATATCTCGACAAAGAATTAAAGTAGTACATCTTGATTATATAAGAAAAGTAATACATTTCAACATTATAGTAAAGGAGAGTAACATCATGACAAGATAAAGTAGTACCATCCTTGATAATAATAGAGCAAAGTTAAGCTATGTTCACAGGTTCGTTTTAAGACATAATATCGGGGGTAATTGCGCTGCAATCAAATAGACTGTGCTCGATCATGCGTTCTAAACAACACAAGTGTCTGGTGGCGCGACATAGGTAGCGGTGCTGCAAGACACCATATGAACATACCCTAATACATCTCAACAATGCAGTAAAGTAGTACATCTTGACTAAGAAGTAAAGTAGTCCATCTTGATAATATAAGCAAAGTTAAGGCTATGTTCACACGGTGTCTTTTAAGACATATTTCGGGGGGTAATTGCGCTGCAATGCAAATAACGTGCTGATCAGTGCGTTCTAAACACACAGTGTCTTGTGGCGCGCACAGGTACGTGCTGCAAGACACCATATGAACATACCCTAATACATCTCAACAATGCAGTAAAGTAGTACATCTTGACTAAGAAGTAAAGTAGTACATCTTGATCATATAAGTAAAGTAATAAATCTCCAAATTATAGTAAAGTAGTACATCTTGAGAATGTAAGCAAAGTAATAGATTTCAACAATACATTCTAAAAGTACAAGTTGGGATCATTATAACGATACAACTAATAAAATGGAATGGTTGGTGATATCATCTTCCTGTTTGTATGGCACATTAATAATATTGGAGGGGGAAAACTTTTCATGATTGGTGATAGACGCATCGGCGGCCATTTTGAAGTTGGCCATTTTGGATCCAACTTTATTTTTTTCAATGGGAAGAGGGTCATGTAACACATCAAACACAAGAAAACAATGGCATGCTTGTTTTTTTCTTGTGAAATTCTCAATAAGTTTGCTGTGTTACATGACCCTCTTTCCATTGGAAAAAATAAAGTTGGATCCAAAATGGCCGACTTAAAAATGGCCACCATGGTCAACACCCATCTAGAAAGCTTTCTCCCTCCCTTATATTAATGTGCCACAAACAGGAAGTTGATATCACCAACCATTCCCATTTTATTTAGGTGTATCCATATAAATGGCCCACCCTTAGTACATTTTGAAAAAGAAGTAAATATATAAGTAAAGCAGCACATCACAACAAAGTATTAAAGTAGTGCATTTTGATAATATAAGTAATACATCTCAACCATATAGTACATCTTGAGAATGTAAGTAAAGTAGTACATCTTGGCAAAGAAGTAAAGTCTCTATGTAGATTATTTGGAACTCTGTTAACAAAACTATGTCTGTTATTGACACAAAGTTATTACGAAATTAATCAGAACTGAATGCTCTATCATAGATTAAACAGGCAGTTTAGAGCAACAGGTCCTTTTATGGTACGTATGCTACTAGACAGTACCAGTGATGTGTACTGATGCCAAACATGTCTAACCTCTGCCCTGAGATTACACCATGAGGTTCTGTACTTTGAGGCCTGTCTTTTAAAAATCAGGTCTACTGACAGTATTGCTTGGATCTAATCAATCCAAATGCTTTCCAGAATAATGTACTTACCTTTAAAGGTTAAATAAATTCACAACTGAACTGCAGATGTCAACTTAAGAAAACTAAGCCTTACACAAGTAACTTGCTAATGATACACCAACTTCTGCTATCAGATTAAAACTTTATAAGGATCGGATGTTGCAATTTTATAAAGGTTTTATTTACCAGCTGTACGTGCACATGGCCAGTAATCTGTTCATATAGTAAAAATAAAATGTCTCATCTGGCGTACATTACAAATGACTAGCTTTTAAGCAATTGGCGCGACCAGCTTGTAATTGTGGAACTGAAATATATGTAAGCTCATGACATGAAAAAAGGTATCTCTTGAGTTTACCCTGCTGCTAAGTATTATGCTAATGAATATTTGTGCGAACAGTAACAATACTTTAATCTAAAAGCAAATTATGCAGAAAAAGTTGGATCTTAATGGCATTATGACACACATCATAGAAAAATGCGACAAAAATGAAATATAAACCACAGAATAATGGAGGCTTACTTACTGATCCCCAGTAAGTTTAAAACATTCCCAAATAGCAAGCCACAATTGCATGTAGAAGGGTTTCATCTGCAGGGGTGGAAGCTATAGAGTGCAGAGGTAGAGTCGCTACAGGCCTGCAGCCTGAGGGGGCCCTAACTCGTCCTGTACATAGGAAGACACAGAGCTAGAGCGAGCGCGAGAACTGAGCACATAACATTGGATGTTCCTTATTTAACTTTGTTTCATATTGTGGCCCAAGAGTCTTCAGTTATTGCCTCTGTACCATTTCCTGGTGGCAAAAGAACTTAAGGGGCATACCACTCACACACCGTCTATGCCTCAGGGAAGTGGCTACCTCACTATCATACCTGAACAAAAATATAAATATTTTTTTATATAGGGTGTCAATCATACAGTTATGTATATTGCACTATGATTGCATCACAGCCTATTGGTGACGCCACTACTATTAATTGGGTGAGCTGTCTAGCCCTTTTAAGTGTGCAACACCAAATTTGACATCCCATGCCTTCTATACTGGCAGAGTCAAAGGCTTCAATGGCAGTTCCCAACAGAATACAGAACAACACACTGTGGACTGAAGAGGAGATTGCACAAGTGTAGCCCTTCTCTCCACTCTCTAAAGGAGGAGTGGGGCTGCATGGCATTAACTTTGTACATAAATAGCCTTCTATGGGATGCCAGTTTTATATCATGTGCAGTGCACCAAGTTACTGACATCCCACACTCCCCAACATCAAAAAGCCAGGCAGAATGCTGAAAAAATATCAAGCATGAGGTATTAGTTCATTTGGCCAAAATACGTAAGCTCATAACCTGCGTCAAGGAACCACTGGTCTTGTGAAGCTCTATGCTAACATTAAAAACACAAAAAAAGGGACAAAAACTGAATTTAAATCACAGAATAATGGAGGCTTTCTTACTAACCCCCAGGCAGGATCAGTAAGTAAACCTCTATCCTTCTGTGATTTATATTGTGATATACAGTGTTATACATTTACTGATGGAATAAAAACTTACTATTCAGGACAAACGCTCTTCTGCCTCATATTTTTCCTTACTGCCAGATTGTTTTTATCAAGTGCATCAATATCAATAGACATGCAGTGCAATACAGAGGAATTGTCACTACTTCTAATAGGTTTGGCTTAGTAGCTATTTGTGTTGGCCATAAAATCACCACTCTGGGGCATATTTTTTACAGCTTTGTGTTGTGCTGTTCCTTCCTTACACCTTCTGAATATATAAGAATAAACTAACAACTCAAAAGGATGTGTCCCTGTACATTCCAGACTATTTGTATCACATAATTATACAGTTTAAGAGTGCGGCAGGGCGACACAAACGCCAGACTACTAACACCCAATTGTCAATTTCGTAAACATTTAGGTGGAATGACACCAAACAGAGTTCATAGAGAACAATACAAATATTTACTACAATAGAAATGTCATAAAGTTAATAGTTTAAAAAAATGTAAGCTTTAAAGATAATTTCGACCTTACAGTAAAAAAATAGTTGAGTATTTGTATATGTTTGGCATTTTAATTCAGTAATGACTAGCTATTTGTTGCCATATTGATTTCAATTTTGAATTGGCTTTTCAGAAACAGAAAACCAATAGTACCTCAATTAGAGATGGCGAATCGATTCTAACGAAGTGAAATTCGTTTAAAATTTCAGGAAAACTTCGGTTCTGTACGAAGCCGAAGTTTAGGGTGATTCGCGGGGAACAAAGACGTCCTTTTTGTAAAATAGGGCTTGCGACACATAGGCGTGACACTGAGGCAAAGAACTCTGGAGGAAGAAAGGAACACGCTATATGACATGTGGCAGAGCATGAAGCCAATCCAGCGTACTCAGCGTGCTTTCTGTGACGTCACAGCACTATAAATACGGACGCCATCTTAAATTCCCACACTTCTCACTGTGTGTTGTGTCATAAGAGCATAAGCAACTGGCTACTGTTGCTTTACTATATCGCACTCATAAGCACAGAAACTCATTTTTTTCAGCTACTGGAGTGAAAGACCTTCAGAAATGTGTGGTCCATATCCACACTTGTTACACAACCTCATTATTATCTATCTGCGCTGTACTATATTTAGACACTCTTAGCAAAGAAACTCGTTTTTTTTCAGCTACTGGAGTGAAATACCTTTACAAAGGTTGGTGGTCATATAAACACTTGTTACTCAATCCAGCATTATTAATTTATTTTAGTTTGTGGGTATTCTTCAGGATGGTGTACTTCTCTTCTATCCCCATACACGCGTGAATTACATTGGGTTTGTTCTGTTACATATTCATACCCAAGCCTAATTTAACCTCTTCATATGTGAGAGTTAATTTTGGACTTAAATACAATGGTGTCCTCTATTTTTGGTCCACATATATGCCTCAATTACATACTGGTTTTTCTGCAGGGTATTTCATACCCAAAGCCTTAATTTAACCTCTTTCAATATGTGTGGGTAATTTGGCACTAAAATACAGGGTGTCCGATGTTTC
Source organism: Phyllomedusa bahiana (assembly GCA_025379985.1). NCBI lineage: Eukaryota > Metazoa > Chordata > Amphibia > Anura > Hylidae > Phyllomedusa > Phyllomedusa bahiana. The sequence continues at coordinate 22,733 of JAODAL010035497.1, read as the reverse complement.
TTTTTTGGTCCCCATATGCGCCTAAATTACATTTTGTGTTGTTCTGACAGTATTTCAGTAGCCCAATGCTTAATTTTAACCTCTTCATTGTAGGGTAATTTGACTATAATACAGGGTACTTCTATTTTGGTCACCCATAACCCCTAAATCACATCTGTTTTCTGCAGGGTATTTCATACCCAAGGCTTAATTTAATTTTTTGATTAAACAGTATGTCAAACAGAGAGGTGGCAGGGCCTTCACATGCAAGAGGCAGTGGCACAAACGTTCCTGGACCAGGCACAGGTCGCAACACAGTAAGGGGGCATCTCGGGTGAGAACAGAACTGCCGGTGTCATCCTACTGCAACCGTGTGTTGACCAGCAAACCCATGGTTTCTTGAAATTGGTTTGACTTAGGTCATCCACTTCCTCCCAGATGACATCTGACACTCCAGCCAAGTAGTCGGTGGGAACTCCATACACAAACCCTAAGATTGGCATGGCCCGAACAGGTCAGCGGCCTCGACTATCCTTCCAACCCGCCTCCTGTCCAGTGCGTGTTCCTCAGCCAGAGATCTACTACGTGGTCCTGGCTCAGCGCCACTATATAAGCGAGGACGAACTCTGAGGACAGTCAGCGAGCTTACTTGACAAGCGAAGAGGTGGGGCAGACATTATCGCTGATCTTGAAGTCGTAGGAAAGTATAATGTGGAGAGTTGCACGGAGGTATGTTGCAAGCAGTCAGGCCTCTGCAACTGAGACTATTGAGGTGAAATACAGTGAAGGGCAAAACACAAATCTCGTGATGATGTAGCCGATCGCAACTGAGGGAGCTTGGTGAAGCAAGGCTGTATCATCATCATAGCGTTGGGAGAAGAGGGTGTCACCATTGCGCGTCAGGCAGCCAGCGAGCCAACAAGTCCTAGTGTGGCCGCTTGAGTCCAGGCAGGGTGGCAGCATGCGAGGTCGGGGAGCCAAACGCCACGTGGTAGAAAACCCCGCTTCGTCAGATTCCAATAAGTAGAGGCACAGGGGCTCACGCAAGGAGCGGCGGTAGTATTCTCTCAGTGTGGATTGTTGGCGGTAAAACAACCTACTTGCGCGGGTTGGCAGTTTTTTGCTAGGATACCGACTACTTTTACATTGTATAAAAGTGTCATTTTCTTCATGTTGTCCTCACGAAAATATATAATATAATTATTTACAAAAATGTGAGGGGTGTACTCACATTGTGAGATCCTGAATATTTAGTTGAATTCAAAGGTGCCTTTGCTTCATTAATCTATCTTACCCACCAAACGGTAGATGAGGAAAAGCTGGAGGTAGATTGCACTATCACATCTGTGCAACATTTTTGCGGAGCAACCCTCCCTCTTCTTGATCATACTCACAAAAACTTGTCATCTGATTTTACAGGCTATCGTCCACACAACAAATGTTCAAATGTGTTCGAATGTGTTTTCAATGTGGATTTTAGGTCTTTTTTCCCGCCAGATTTACAGCCAGAAAATAAGCCATGATTTCACCTATATGGATATTTGGACTGGAATTCCGAAACAAAAAAACCACATTTTTTTACCCCTAAAATTTGGAAGAAGATATGAACACGTTCCAAGTTTTTTGTAAAAACAGCGGTTTTGAAGTCCGATCTCAAGAAAAATCCAAGTGTGGACTACGACTCGGATTTTCAATTGTGGACTATGGGGATGGTTTACAGTGGAGATTGTTACGGTTTTTAAAACCCCGAATCCACGTAAAAATCTACTGTAAATGGCATATTGTCCATTAAGTAATGGCCATCGTTTTGCCATTAGTCACACTAGGCAGTTGCCTGGGGGCCACTACCCGGAAGTATAGGGCCCCAAGTGGTGTATGTATGTCCGCAGGAATACAAGAACATACGTCTGGTTGGCTTAACTGTTTGTGTGTTTTTCGGATATGCAAACAGTTAAAATGCATGTATGAGTGGAAGGGAGCCGATGGCTCCCTGCCCAGCCAATAGGTCCTTGTAGGCTGTAGGCTGCTGTGTCCAGACATAAATGGGCATTATAATATGGTGTGCTTTGGATGGGGGAGGGGGGGTTCTAGGGGCGATGGCCAAAGTGATGAATTGTCATAATGTGGGCCAGCACAGAGACCATATAATGCAGTTTTGCACCTGTAGCAATATCTATATGCATCGTGTATCATAATGGTACCAATTAAAATGTCAACTCACCCGCAAGAAAAAAAAAAGCAGAAAATCAGGCTCTGTAATGACCCATAAAGATAAAAAAAGTTATGGCTTGTCCAGACTATGACGACATAAAACACTTTTATTTTTTTTATAAACACATTCTATGTGTACAAAGTAATAATCATAAAAACTATATAAAATGTTTTTTCTTGCGTATTTGTACCGACCCGCATAGTAATGTAATGCTTTCATTATACTGCAACGAACGAATGCTGTAAAATTGAAGCCCCAAAAACAATAAGCTAATTGCGATCCGCCCTCCTATTCAATGTCCCAATGCTAAAAAAAACAATGGAACACCTGTGCGGTTTGCCAAAAGATGAACAATACAACCCCTGAGATGAAATCCATGAGGGGTGAATGAATCCAAAATGGGGTGATTTCTGGGAGAAGGATTTAACTGCTTATGATACTTTGGGGACTTTGCCAAATGCAACAGTGCAATCACACCACCAAAAATCTGTGAACAAAAAGGCCAAATAGTGCTACCCCATCCCTCGTACACCCTGACATACGCCCAATACAGCAGTTACAACAAACTCGAAAATTGCTAAACAAATTTGTGAAAGCATCTGTGCGTGGACATATAGCCACATGGGAATCCAATATTGGGTCTATATAGGTGGTTTATTAAGTTTTAGCACGATAGGGAGTTCCCCGGAACCTGTAAATGGCCGCCTACAATAAGATCGATTAGTTAAAATGAGACACACACACACACAGTAGGATGGGCTTCGCGTACTCTCTAGACATTCTGTCTAGCGCGTCATTCTGAGATGCGCCTAGCGACAGGCCCAGCTCGTAGCACACAGCACGACAATGGCCTACTCTAGGCAGAGAGAGTCGCCTCCACAAGCCTCACTTCACGAGGCGAGCGAAATGCATCTAGTGGCACACAGCTACTCGCGCGAACAGATAGACCGCGATTAGCACGCCTCTCAGATCGAACTGGCATCAAGGCACTCAGCTCAGCCGGACTAGTATCCACACAGGTCAAGACATGCATCACAGTGGCTCAGTGTAACCTACACCATGCACACAAGAGTCCTGCAGAGTGACACAGTGTCGGTAACAAGTGTTCTGAAACTCGGCCTCTACACGAGAATAAGGCTCTTAGTTAGTTCGAGTCACATTCTGGATACAGCCCTAGCCTATAGTACTAACACACTCTCTCTTCTCTAGAGTAAGTGCGTATGTTCACACAGATCTCCAACTCGTGTCACAGACAGATGTCACACTCAACGAGGCCGGTCATGCAGTACACATCCAGATCCGCCTCAAAGTCACCTCTCAGAACTAACTGAGCGGAGACCGATCAAAACGCGCGACTGTCATCATACTTCACAGTGACCATCTTAGACAAAATGTGACTGAAAACAACGTCATATTCACACAATTAGCTACATGCACAGCCCCAATTTCTGTTCCTAGAATCTATCCAATCACACTGCGACGTGTACTTTAAAAGACGAGAACGTGAGCCGGACCTACACTAGGGCATCGCTCCTATGCTAGGGGAAACTGTATTTTGAGTCTGGGCACTCACAAATAACTGTCGAGTCGTGAGCACAGATAACAACTATGAGGCGATCTTTAGAGAGACTATTTTAGACAAGGAGAGCGCAACTTATGATTAGAGCGTGCAATTTTTTAGTGTTCATACTTTTGTATATCTGTTTGTACATACATATGACTAGGCAGATTTGTGATTGTGTAATATAGACTTTATTGAGATGTGAGCGAGTAGAAGCGAGCATCAGAGTATGGCAACATCGAGACAAACCACTAATATTCGTGAAATCCCGACGAGATGGACACTCATAGGCTTACAGATGTGGCTTAATCTAGAGTATATTATCTTCTATATAGAGAGTAGCACGGGACGTCAACTATCAGCGCCGGAGATCCTCTGAGGACACTAGAGAGCGCCGTGCAACGTAGGTCGTGTGAAATAAGCTTCACAGTGAGACTGTACTGGTCTAGTCAGTATATACACATGATGAGATGGTTTCTAGATGTCTGAGAGTTTTGAGAGAGTGAGAGTCTAGGAGTGAGTCACACAGTCACATCAGTCGTGAGAGAAGACACTCACATTATTTGAGATATATCTTACAGTTTGGTAATGGGAGAGGTTGCTATATGTTGCGCGTCACCTCTGTTTTCAATGATTTAGTCTATGTAGTATATCATTCTTATTAGTGCAGAAGTCAGAGTACTTTTCTAATACTTTGTCAGTCCAAGACTTGGGCATCAGAGAGGTCTGTGATGTGCGCTGATCTTTGTGTAGCGCGTACGACAGAGACCAATCAGGATAGTAGTGAGAACAGAGTGCTAGAAGCAGAAGGTGCAGGTTATCTCATAAAATTGTCACGGCAAGAAAATTTACTACTAGCGAGTTTACGTAGCGACTCGACACTAGAGTCAAGTCACTTACACGGATATCAGATTAAGTTCACATTCATCTTACACTATTGTGCGTATCATATAAAGAGTCACAACAGTGCATTGTTTGTAATGTACAAACATGCGACTGTAGATCACATATATGATTGGCAGTATCTTAGGTCACAGATCAGATCATGTCATCAGTTTCGATTCATCACATAAATATCATCTATTACCTTGTCTGTGACACGTAGAACGCGATGGTACGCGCGCAGACTCTTTATGTTACATGTAGTGATCTAGAAAAGTAGACGGTAGATAGATATTCGAGTGCGCATGGGTACAGTATTTGGCACACTTTGCGTGTTCGATTCTAGTCATGAGAATCTCGTGGTGGTGCACTGCAGGAGATGCTGTGAGATGCGAGAGTACTATCAGCACGATGAGACAAGAGACACTAAAGTTGGGAATGCATAGAACGAATCATAACATTGACAGACAGAGTACGATCGGATCGGCAAGATGTGTGTATGGAGGAGATCGTGCACTACAGACTACTGCTTCGAGGTGCGTTCACAGTGATCTATTAGGACCTGATGTGTGCACAGAGGGTTGATGGTCAGCTTAGACATAGTGAGGTGCACTGGCAATGGGTGCAGTCAGCGTGTGATGTCTAGGGATGCGCTCTGGGCATGTTGATTCATGATACACAATATCAAGAAGAGGCAGGTAGTGTGCACAGAGTGACACAGATTTAACATGGAGGATAGATGATCAATATGCTCCTCATGGACAGATCATGTGGTGTATCGTCTATGTGAGAGTGTAGGCATATTATACTATATGCAGTGCGTCACATGAGGGTGATGACCTATAGAGTAGAAGGATGATGAGGTGGTGTATGCATAGGGTGCTGAAGAGTGTAGTGCAGTGTAACTGTGTGTGAGTGTCTGATGGTGCATAGTATAGGCGTAGGTCCAGACGCTCACACATGTTGGCTGGCACAGACACACTGTTGACGAATAATATGGACTGTGTATGTTGACATGATGCGTGGCACATGAGGGTAATAGAAAATGTTGCGTCACAATTGTGAGTTATAGTCAGTGGTCTAGTGTGACATTGTTGAGGTGAGAAGACGAGTTGATAGATCTATAAACTCTGACACACAAGTGGACATGATTATCATTCAAATTTAGTTACTGGATGGAAGGAGATAAAAGATAGAGTGGGACGTATTATTTTACACGGGGAGCACTTGCGCGGCTCGTGACGCACTTTCGATAGGATATCGACAGTCGGTGATCAAGATTTACTATTGGATCTGCTGCTGACCTGTGTGCGCAGTTGTCAGTTGTGAGACATTTATGAGTGAAGACGGGCGCGGCGTAGCATCACATCAGAGGGACCTCAGATTGAGTAAATGTCATTCATGGAATTTTTACTATCTTCACACAGACAAGTTCGCGGTATATATCAACACAGGGATCTAATCTGTGTTAACATGGACAGAGGTTACTATGAGGGTGCTGTGGTGAGTTGGGAGTGAGGCGTGTGACTATCACATTGGATAGTGTGTCAGTTATAACAGACAACAGTGTCATTGTGGTGCACAAGACACGTTGACACATATGGAGTTCCATGCAAGTCAAACAAGTTCTCTAGTTGTCAAGGGGTATTAGTTATACAAGTGCGTGTGGTGGTATGAGATATGAGTGATAGGCTGAGAGGCAGTGGGTATATCAGATCGAGCAGAGGCACTGTACAGTGAAGTAGGGGTGGTGGGTGACATGGATTGACATCAAAGATATGCACGGATCAGTATGATGACTGACAGAGGATTATGATGTAGTGTTAAATGCTATGACAGATATATTAGGAGTGAGGAGGTTCACACTTATGAGGAGATTGTTGGGAGCAATATGAGATTCATAGACGATAACAAGTCGATTCACTGTGATAGAGGGAGATACTAGTTATTGTGCTAAGCACAGTGTGAGTTAGCACTTCAGTTTGGCAGGTAGACTGATACATTACATTGATGTGACATGCATGCGGAGTATTGACGTCACAACAGTTATAGTGCGGAGGAGAAGGTGTTACAATAGACGATCAGCGTGTAATATATAGTGGACAAGTATATTGAGTAGGGGTACAGAATGATCACAGTGATGAAGTGATATAGCGAAGGATACTGGTGCAGTGTGACTCAACAAGACTCTGGAGAGCTAGTGTTGCACACTAGAGGGTGTGTGTGTGCAGATGTCAGAGAGCGTAGGAGTCATGATTTTGATGGTGTAGGGCACACATATTGATATTACTATGGATTGTGTTGATAGAGCTAGGGGACGATGTAGATGTTCAGAAACTCAGTGCACTGGAAGCACACAACACGGTAAGTATCATAGAAAGATAGTCTAGATATACTGAGATATTAGGTAATTAAACTAGGATCACACATCATTAACACAGTGAGGTATCTTAGAGGAGCTATGGGTGAATTCTGTTGCACGTGGAGTGTTGACTAGTAGAGGACAACAGGATGCGTGTTGAGTGACTTGATCATAGATATTGCGACATGGGCTGACACACAGTGTAGTGACACGATAATGGGCGATCATAGGTGATCTAGTATATGAATTGGTGTGGTAATTGTAAGTGTGAGCGCGATTGGAGTTTGATCAGAGTCATCAGGGGCGGTGTCTCTAGAGAGGCAGTGACGGCAGGACGACTGCGATTTATGCAAGAGCGGTACACATACACACGTGATATTCAGGTATAGATGCACGAGATTAGGTGAGGACACGATGTGCACACACACATACTAGAGTGAGTCATGACAGAGGAGAACGGTGTACTACTCGATGTGGATAGCGGGTAGTGGACACACGATAGTAGTGAGATTATATTGGTGGAGTAGAGACAGGTATTACGTCAATGAGCTGATAAGTGACAATACTTAGGTATTGATAGCATGATGGTAGAGTGGTGGATGGTGATATACTCTTCAGAGTCACTAGTGAGAGGGGATTCATTGGCTCTAACGCGCAGAGCTGTGGGTGGTAAGAGATAGTCTATTACATAGGGAGGAGGTGACAATATATATGACAGGCAAATGGAGGACACATACACACAGGAGGAGGATCATGGAATGATAGATTAGGCGGTGACACAGCACAATTTACACACAGGTCATGTATTCAGTCAGTTGCATATTGTGTACAATATGAGGTGACTACTACACGATGATGGACAGACATAATCTCCTAGTGACAGTACACTCAGGACATGACAGATAGGTACGAGAATGTTTGGAAGGGACAGTCTCACGGACAGGTGACGATAGAACTGGTGACAGACAGTATTATAGATGGGGTTGCAGACATCAGTGAGAGGTTGGAGCTGAGTTTGGGGAGGAGAGAGAGGTCTATGGAATGCATATTCGTGGTAGCGTTTGTGTCATGATTTGTTTAAGGTGTATTAGATGTGAGTGTGGACTGATGAGACTTATGTGTATCACATATATACATTGTCAGGTGGCAGGGGGTGAGAATATGTGGGATGTACAACACACACACTTCATAGGGATTGAGATGTGTCAAGATTTGTGTAGATGATTATATCTGTATACACATACTGTTTGAGAGAGAGGAGTTATAGCAAGGTACAAGGAGATGACGTCTCAGGGGGTGGGGTGTGATTATCTACTGGAGATTAGATCTGGTGGACACATGATGGTGGATGATTAGTCTATAGGAGGATGGTTACAAGTGGAATGAGACTGAGTACATGCACAGATTACAATCAGATTATGAATATTGACGTTGATTCCACTGCTTAGGACAGGAGATGCAACTAGTGAGTGTATCATGAGTGATCTTTGAACTGCTGATGACTAGATAGAACAGATTAGTTGAGTAAAGGTGGGAGTATGGGATATACTAATAAATGGATGACAGACATCTATCTCTATAGGCGAGGATAATGTGATATGTCAGATTGAGAGAAGATTGTGGTGTATCACACACGGGACACATACGTTTGACACCACACTAGACATATTAGTAAATGGAGGTAGATAGGACAACTAGACACACTGACAACACACACAGACTCTATGGAGGGTATAAGTATAATGATGGAGACGTGGATTGGGCAGTGGTGGATGTATCATTGGGATTATTGTTGGTGAAGTTATGGGGGGATTAGACTAACATTCACGACGTGTATGAGATAGATGGTGATACGGTGTATCCAGTCTCTACTGATAAGCATTGGGTCATAGTCTTCATGTAGTGTTAACTTGAGATAGTTTATTTGGTTGGTGAGACACAGTACTGTGAATGGTCAATATTTGAGATGTCAGTGTAGTATAACTTGCGGAGTCTGATTGAAGTTTCATTAGGAGTGATCAACTGGAGCGAGTGGAGAGAGAAGGATGTGAGTATGTGTATTAGTAGTATATATGAGTAGGGATACACAATGTTGATGAAGTTAATTTGGGTGGAGACTGTGTTTGAGAGGTGAGAGGGGAGGAGGTGCGTGAAGATAGTATCTATATCTATTGATAAAGTGGTCAATCACACATAAACAGGATAGCGTATGATCACAGCTGATGTGCAATAGAATTGATGCATATACGGAGATGTTACACGTGATATAGTGCATCGTTTTTGAGAGACATTTTCAGGCATGTGAACTCTTGAGAAGTATTAGTGAGGAAGTCACTATTGGATAGTTTGTAGATTGTTGGTGACAGATGGGGTCTGTAGTGAGTGTTTGTCTCGGCGCACACGTGATGTGGTGGGGTTGAGGCACAATAGTGGCACATCGGAGTATGATGGGATGGACATGAATTATGTGAGGTAGTGACGACAGTGAATAGTTATAGACTGATCACTATCTATTCAACTGAGAGATATATACACTAGCGTGGTCACAATGGCGGTGGACGAGTGACATATACGATTGGAGGAGCACGATGGTGCACACATGATCTGACAGTATGTGAGGTGGTGAGTGTGAGTCAAGAAGGCATGTATGAGTAGGTGTGCTTGCGAGAAGTAAGTGGTCATTATCATAACACACACACACGCAATAACCAGCGTTTGAGAGATGAAGGTAACACTTTAGGTAGATTAGACTGGATGCACAGCACACAACAGGTAGTGTCATAAATGACGCAATGATATGGTACACAGGAAGGTGTGTTGTGACAATACACACTAGGGGAACGACACTATATTTGAGATAGATTGAGATAGAGTGGCACGCAGAGTTTAGACTGAAGTGTGAGTGAGCGTTGAGGACACAGGCGTTACAGTACGGGTGTCTTATACAGTTATGTGGTACACAGAGTGGGATAGGTATAGGTAGTTAAATATAGGATCTCTATGAGTCACATTACGCAACGGGAGAGTCACAGATGTTGATATCATCTAATGGTATGATGTTGAGATGGACAGACGTAGTTAGATGGTTCACAATGCGAGAGCTAGTAAAGTGGAGATCATATAGTATTGATCCATTAGATGTCTATAGTGAACTAGATAAGTTAGAGGCACGTGGACTCGACAGACGATGATAGTAGAGTGATATGTATATTGATAGAACAACTTGACGGATTTGATAGGGTCGAAGCAATTAGTAGTAGTCAGAGGTGTATCGTGTATCGTTTGTCTAGCGATGGGATATGTCACATATATATAGACAACGGGGAGAGTAGGTGTGACAATGCGCAGACGATGGATTGAGATATAGTTTAGTGTAGATGCACAAGTGAGAGACTTCTCAGATGATAGGAGTTGTCGTCACACACATAGTATACAGAGAGAGATAAATTTGTATAGTGAGTATGGGAGAGGAGAGTAGTATGAGAGGATTTGTAGAATGGGGTCGTATTTCTCATTGTGTGTGTATATCATAGAACAAACTACACAGGGTGGACTGATAGTGTGCGTCATAAGGGGCGGATATGAGTACGATGGGTGACAGGACAGTATTGTGGAGTCATATGACACAATAGTTTGTACTGGATGTCAGTATCAAGTTTGGTGGTCAGACGGAATGTGAGAGGGAGTTGAGTGGTAGACACACGGTGCGATGAGCAGTCTGAGGACACTACAAGTTTCAGTATCACAGACACACATAGTAGTTGAGCGGGTCTCTAACAATCGTGTGTGACACACTAACTAGGATGAGGATGGGAGATACTGAGGCTGCGTGGACCTATACTAAAATTAAAGTTGAGCATAGATGTGTGAGGTAGTAATAGTGTCACTCTTATACCTGAGGAGATATGGGTAGTGATAGATTAGTATAGGCTAGGTGAGACTGGAGGGATGGTGTCACACTATGTGGGAGATTCATAGAGGGGGTGTCGAAGAGTAGATGGTAACAGAGTGGTTAGATACGACAACATGACCTATAGCGCGGAAGACGCAGAAATGGGAGATGATAGAATGAAGTCAATACTAGATGTATGGTGTGTTTGTGTGGTATAGTATTGCTATGATATGTGAGAGAACAAGTGTGTGCACATATCTGAGTGAGAGTGATATGTGTTATTGGTGGAGTCTGACTCGACTATATGTGTTCGAGAATTGTGATGACACGATATACATAATGATGACATCTATACATGTATCATTTTCTCAGATAGTATCTTGGTGAGGAGAACATGGCTGTCACACTATGATAGGAGGCACTATGAGTGGAATGCAAAGGGACAAGAGACGAGTATATTATCAGTTAGAGAGGCGATGGGTGAGACTCTATATCGACGATAGGAGCATATAGTGTGTTGACAAGATGAGCATCATTGACAATGGAAATAAGATATTGAGATGTCGATATATGTTGGTGGTTGGGGAGTGGCTGTGAAGATAGTGGTGGGAGATATAACTAGACACAGAATCTTCAGTCTTCTGAGTGCGATTACTAGGTGGTGATAGAGAGGGGTACATATGTTTGTAGTCGAACAAGACACACAATCACAGACTCAGATTGCTGGAGAGAGACTAATTGGAAACATATAATAACGATGTGATTGCTAGGAGATTGATAGATGATCATGCACACTCTTATCGTAGAACAATGATATGTAATATTTGTACACCTGGCGGGATATAAGATATATGTGTGCACGACAACTGGGGACAGAGGAATCAATATACAGATGGGAGATAGATATACTGGAAGTGTGGATGGAGTGAGAGGAGTGCATACTAACGCGTGTTTACTTGAGGCAAGGATTAGATAATGAGGGGACGGGCGAGTGATAGAGGTGTTTGTTTGAACACGAGAGGGATCATAGTTCACTGCTACACTGTAGAGATATCAGAAATCACTTAGATAATACAGGCTCAAATCACAAGATGATACTATGTGTCATTTGAACACACGGGTGAGGAGACAGTACATAGTGAGTATATACAATGGATCTGGTCTCTGTACTCAGAGGACAATGATGAGACTCAATGGAGTAGACATGTAGGGAAAGGAGTTATGGATGCAAGATGTTGGACATAACTGTGGGTGTGAGTCTAGTAGAGAGAGTCACAGGTAGTAGGGATATGGAGATAATCATGAGACTATGATGACACTGCGTTGTAGGTTCAAGGACATGTGCTAGAACAAATGGAGGTAGCATAATATACACACACAAGTGATCACATTGACTACTTTGAGACTGATCTAGATATCAATGGAGGATGATATAGAGCGATGGGATAGCTATAGCATGGTGGTGGGGCTATAACGATGTATCAGTGAGATGTACTAATATGTGACTGGTACACAGGCTTGAGACAACACACAGGAATTGGGGGGGAAAGTTAGACACGATAGATACTACAGTAGCGTGCGAGATCTTAGTATTGCTGAGGACGATCTGGAGAGACATAACAAGAGATAGAATAACAGCTAGCACACACACCACAACTGTTGAGGTGTGAGAATGAAGTTAGAGTGAGGATTGAGTATAAGCTACTTGGAGATAGTGTATACGTGCACAACAGAGATCAACATGAGGTATGGGAACTGCAGGGACAAGGTGGAAGGACACAATCAATGGGTTATATTGTGTGTGTGATACCAGGATATGTTGCACTGATATGGATTACGTACAATCAAGTTTGAATTTAAGTCTATGATTGTAGGTAGAGGTGTGATTGTGGAGTGGTAGCGTGACATGTAATGGGTGATATGTGAGAGTGTTGGTCATGGACGTGTGAGTGAGAGAGAAGAGAGGAAGATGCGGAGGATGGAGTAACTCAAAGAGAGATTACGAGTGCGAGGAGCGTATTCTAGTGAGAATTAATATGAATGAGATATAGACGTATGTCATTAGCTTGTGTGTGTGTATATGATAGTAGTATGTATATTGGTTTCACTCATATGGGACTCACATGGATGGATGTGTGCTGATGAGTATCTAGAATATATATGAGAGGGGGGAAGGGTGGTAGAGTGAAGGGATAACTATATCATATATCTCTAATCTCTATATGGGCGTCAGTCTGTCAGTACAGTGTGTATGACATAGGGGGTTATTCACACACATATGAGATATTTAATTGATGGTGGAGTGAAGCACATGATTCAGTCAAAAATCACATTGTAGATGTGTATTAGGTGTGGTTATGGCAAGCATTGGTATAAAGAAGAGGATTAGATTAGACACGCTTGGTAAATGGAACGAGAAAGATGAATAGTAGTTGAGATCCAGATTTTGTATGTATTGAACGTGCATGTCGGCGATGACCACACTATATCATATGAAATTCTCAGTAGAGACATAGATCTACAGCAGTCAGACACATACACTAACGACATAACATATGGTAACATGACAATTAGACAGTGTCAGACAGTCAGATTATTAGTGTGGGGACACAACACATATGTGTAGTTACATCTATTGCAGGTCAAGTGAGACTAAGTAGATAGCTTGGTAGATATGACTATACACAACTATACATACTGGTGAGTATAGATTGCTATAGAGACATATGAATGAGACGCGTAGACACACACACATAGAGAGAGGAAGTGCATTGTGGACACATGAGGAAAATGTGAGGAGGGGCAGGTCACAGGTAGAGTGACGTACAGTGAGAAAAGGAAGTGATAATAGTCAAAGTACAACATGCTATAGGAGATACACGAGCAGCACAAACACTTAGAAATATGATAAGTAGTGGAAGTCATACAGGTGGAAGTGAAGGAAAGTGGAGGGGAGTAGGGTGTATAGTGGGGCTAGACACAGAGATACTTACATATGTCCTATGTTACAAGTCATTTACATACACATTTAGGGGGAGGTGGGAGAGTATAGAAATATATGGGGGTGGGGTAGGCGAGAGTAGACAAGATAAGTAGTGACACAGAAGAGGGACGAGGACAACACTGACTGATAAGGTTGAGAGAATCTGCAAGAATTTTGAGAGACAAGATGAGGAGACGCACGGAGTGGAGTAGTGACGTAGTACAGCGCGAGCTGTGCGTGACAGGGTAGATGAGCGTACATAGATGGTGTTAGGACTCGTGAGATCGTTAGAGAGGGTGATAATGAGGAGGGATGCATTGTAGGATGGCATTCAGTAGGATGACAGAGTAGGAAGTTTAGTGGAGAAATGTACGACAAATGAAGATAACAAGGATGATGTCTTAGATACGCATATTTATGTAAGTGGTAAGAGTGTATGGACGCTAGTAGGATACACTATTGACACACGCGAAGGGTGGATGGGATTTGCGATAGTCACAGCGATTACTAGGACAATAGGTGGAGGAAGTGTGACATGAGTCATTTCATATCTAGATTGTGGCACAATAGATTATAGGACGTAGATTGTGTTAGTGCATACATTTAATTATTTATGTGATGGTTTAGAAGTGTGAGACAGACACTCACTAGCAGAGACGAGATGAAATAGTTTTACTAGATTATATTAGAGGCGGACACAATTAGAGTATTGTTATTGGGACACAGTTATGAGTTATACACTCTATTACAGTGACAGGTATTAGGACAGCTGTTAGTGACAATAGTATTGTAGTGGAGCAGACCGATTCACAATCGCACACATAGTCATAAAATAAACGATCACAACAAGTTATGAGTGGACAATGCGGGTACTCTTATTGGTCACGGTCTAGGAGTGTTAGTACAAACATATTTGTGAATCAGTAGGGGTATGATGGACAGACGGTATGGTAAGTGAGGAGTGACTATACAGATTACAATATATGATATTAGAGTTTATGTAATATATTTAGAGAGAGTGATAGGAGTGACATTAGAGGTTTATTTGGTGGGACAGTGTTTTGGAATGTACTAGGTGATATACATTAGTATGGAGTAGGTTTCTAGGACCAGTGTGGTACGATGAGAGTTTGGTGGTGTGAGATAATTATAGAGATGGACAATAGATTAGTGGGGTCACATAGTTGAAGAAATATAGATGGACCTACGGGGGGTATTGATGTGCGGCCGGATCGCTAGGAACTGCAGATTAATTCACTCTTAGTTGAGAGATTGGAGTAGGGGTTTGTGGGTATGGTGGTGAATATTAGTTGATTGGAATGGGTAATTGTATGTGAAGTATATGAGTAGGAGAGGTATATGGGGGGGTGAAGATTGAGTAAGGTGAAGGAGGGAAGTGGTTGTGAATAGGGAATGTTTTGGAGGTAATGGGTGGTGGGATGTTATAAGGTGGATTGAAAAGATTGGAATGTAAGTTATGGTTTTATGGTTAGGGTTGAGGGGGGAAGTTGATGGGGAAGGTTTTGTTTGCAACTTTCAGTGAGTAGAAGCATTCTAGTGACTATGGGGCTCTCAGCGAAGGGTACAGAGGATCATACGTTATAAAGGGGCTGCTTCAATAATGTTGCGATCTCACCCCAGGGCCTGCAGTATGATACTTAGCCCTAGGAAGGTCCCAAACAGTTTGTATGGACACCTGTTGGTGGCTCAAATTTCTCATTGCCTTTTTCTGTCCTCGGGAAATGCCGGGCTCCGCTGAATATGCAATGTCCTAAAAACACACTTATTTCCCTGACAAAAATTGTAACTTGTCCCGTGAAGGTTTGCACCCTTTGCTGCCAAGTGTTGAGAGTGTAATTGTGGTCTTGACAGCCATACCCTCCTCGAGTGGCGCAAAGAGAAGGTCATCTATGTAAATTAACAAACTACCTCAGCATGTTGGATTGACCCAATCCTGCAAACAATACTGTAATGCCTCTGTGTACAGGGTGGGCGAATTTGCCCCCCTTCGTGGCAGACTTTCCATTTGTATTTGTGAGCCGCGGAAATGCGTGAAAGCAAATAGGTACTGGCATTTCGGCCTTAAAGTGGGACAGAAAAATAGCATTAGTAAGATTCAATGCTGTGAACCAATGATACAGTGACGGGTATTTGTGACAAAATTGTGGGGTTGGAACGACTGGAGGTTTATTAATTCAGTAGACCGCATTTACTGCTCTAGAGGTCCTGAACCATTCCTATAAGTTCACTGCTCTCCTTTCTTTCCTTCTTTTTGAACTGGGTTACAGGGAGTTGTTTGCCACTGACTTAGTAGGTTCAATTGCCCCAGTAACAAGTAATATGCTGTAATTTTTTTGCCTATCGCCTCCTCTTGTCCAGCCTCAAAGGGTACTGCATGATTTGAGGGGCTTATGCTCCTGCTTCATAGTGCATCATCACGGAGAACTGGCATATGTCCTATGTCAGTTTTCGATTTTGCCCACAGTGATTCAGGAACCTGATCCAAAACAGATCATCAGGTGGTTAGACTGAGTCAGATTCGTTGGGCAGTGCATGCTAATATTTTGCATAAATGCTTTTCAGGGATTCCAGTTTTTTTAATACAACATGCCATTGGGTTATATATGATGTGTGCCTGCAGGCCTGTAAATACATCTTGACCCAACAAAATAAACGGTGCTTTATCACTAACTAATAGACTTGTCATCATGTATCAACTCAGTCCTCGCCCACCTGATTGACCTGTTATCTGGATCAGTTCCTGAATCACTGTGGGCAAAATCGAAAACTGACATAGTTGGGCGCCATCTACTTATTGTAATCCTCTTGGGTAACCATCAAGTTGTAATGGGAGACACCTTTCCACATTCCCCCTGATTTCAGTCTCGAAACCCAAATAGGGTCACGGACTCTTGCCTTGTAAGGGACATCCATTTCCGCTTTTGTCACCAAGGCCACCATTTTAATAGCTTTACCAGCCTCCAACTCTAACAATTGTTGCTTGAAAGAAGGGACCGTAGAAAGACAAAGGGAAATTGGGAAAGATACTTAGTCACCATTGTCTAATATTAATGTAAAAAAGAAGAAAAAGTTAAATTTTCCAGTGTCTGGTATCTAGTGGACTTTTTCGTAGATGTAGTGAGCATAATGGAAAGGTAAAACAAAAATTGAAGGGTTTTTTCCACCATACACACTGATAGCATATCGACAGGATATCTCATGAACGACTCCGAAACCTCTCTGTTTTGAATGAAGAGATGGTCGGAACTCTCCTATTGACTTCAATGACTGTACATGGAATTCCCTATGAAATCAATGGAAGAGTTCCAACCACCTTTTTATTCAAAACAGAGAGGTTTTGGGGCTCATTCTTGAGATAACCAAACACACCGCTCCCCATACTCAGAAATCCCATGGGACAAAATGGTAAATCATTCGCAAATGTGACCTACTCTCCATTATGGACAGAGATCTTCGGGGGCCTATTCACAAGATAACTGTGGACCCTAGATGTGGGAGCTGCACCTATCAGACGTTGATGGCCTATCCTATCGATATGCCACCAATATGGAGGGAATACTTCTTTAAGGAAAAATTTTAAGATTTTGGTTTGGATGAAAATGAAGGACAGGAAAGGAGGAATCTTGAAGAAATCAATTTGCTAAATTTTGCTGTAGTATTATGAGAACACTAAGACAGGACATAAGAAGAGCAGCAACTGTCTAAAAGATGAACCTGAAGATAGAAACAGAAAACAAATTATTTTAGTGGAATACTTGTCATATGGGATCTGAGACCTGTATACTACATAAAAATATTACTTACCTTCTTCTGCTCTGATTATTTATGACTGATAAAGTAGCCTGACCACATCACGGTCAACAGATTGCGGCATCTTAGCCTACGAATTATTTCCAGAAGCTTCATTGTATGCTCATGCTCCTAATGCTAGTCGCCTCCTGAGTTGTTGGTTGTATCCTGGTCCTAATGTATTTTTCATAACTTGGTCCAGTCTTCTCTTACTTTATCCCTCAGCTTTAACCCAGACTACTTTTGACTCAACCTTCAACTCAATAGTGGTTAATATTATCTACAACTTTGGCTAAATCCCATGATCTTGTCTACTGTCTTGTCTAAGTTCTGCTGGATGGCTCCATTTTTACCCTTCCACCCTCCTCTGGTTCATGCTGCTTATGTCTTGGCCCCCACCAGCATTTCAAGACTACTCTTGGTACCATGACTTGGAAATATTCTTAAACAAAGTCCAGATCTACTTGGAATTAAGGGTAAAAGCTAGACTTCCATAGACATTTTACTCACTTTATACACTTTAGACCAGTTCTAAATCACTTTAAGGTAGTATAGACTGCGCCAGAATGTATGAACCAAGTTCTTCTGCAGGTCATACATACAGACGCAGTCTAGTGCCAATACGACATCTCAGGCTCAGGCACCACCTTTATCCTGGTCTGGCTGTTCTAACTGTTCTGCGTCATAGTTTTGGCGTCAAAGAATCATAAATGTGTCTACTTCTACTAATGTGGTGTGACGCCCCCAAAATGCCCCAAAACATTGGCGCGCTAAAAAGTGTCTTTGGCGCAGTGCCGAGACACCAAAGTTTGGAGTACGCCTGTTGATACATCCATAGAACTGGTCTACTACAGCTTTTTGAGGCCAGAATTCTGGCACAGCCCCATTCATACATATGCCCTTTATGTATTTTCCATAACTTGGTTAAAGGGGTGTTCCCACAAAATAAAGTCTGATGCACAGGTCATCTCTGCTAGCTGTGAGCCGATTGTGCATGAGAATGAAGAAGTTGTGGCGGCCGTCCATCTTTTTCCCTTCTTTGGCAGTTCCAGAAAATAGCTAAGCACACACACTCAGCTATATCTGGAACTCCTACAGAAGTAAATAGAGAAGGTGGCCACATGCACCCCCTCCTCTTCCATTCTCATGCACCATCAGCTCACAACTAGCTGAGAGCTTACCTGTACAGTGGACTTTACTTCGAGGGAACGCCCCTTTAGCCAAATAACGGAAAATGCATCAGAGCAAAGTGTCTATGGAAGTCCAGTTTTTACCCTAAACCCGAGCATATAGGTCTGGACATTGTTTAAGTGTATTCCCAAGTTATGGTACCTAGAGTGGTCTTGAATTGCTGGTGAGAGTCTAGAAAATACCAGCATGAACTCCTTGGAGGGTGGAAGACTTAGTCAGGTGAAAATGTAGAAATCCAGAAGTTAAGAGCCAACCTGTGCAGTGGACTTTACTTCTTGGGAACACCTCTTTAAGTTCTTATCTGGATTTCTGGATTTATTTCTCAATTGTAGCCCCAACTATATCTCCGACTCAACTATAACTCCGACTCAACCTTCAACTCAATAGTGATTAATATAAGCTACAACTTTGGCAAAACCCCATGTTGTTGTCTACAGTTGTTAACTTCCACAGGATGTCTCCATTTTCCCTTGACTAAGCCCTCCACCCTCCTATGGTCCACACTGCTGTTGTCTTGATTCCCACCAACAATTCAAGACCACTCTAAGTACCATGACTTGGGAATACCCTTTAACAAAGTCCAGAACTCCTTGCTGGGGTTAAGAGTTAAGGTCAGACTTAGACACCTGAATCCAATGTACTTTGTAAAATCGGTTTGTAATGTCCAGAACCTGTTCTATTTGTAATATAATAAAAATTATATCCAAGAGGGAGATGACATTTAAAAGGTGCGTTTCCACCACAGTTTTTGAGGGAAAAAAAGGGAATAACCCGTAAAGGGGTCTTATGGGGCGGGAAATCACCTTTTGGGCCCGGGAACGGATCTAAAAAAGCCCTAAAACTCGGGAAATATTTCACAACTTCCTTTAATCTTCGGGGTTTCCGGGTAAAAGGGGAGCCCTGTGTCCTCTATTCTGTTCTATGGGAGTTCCCACTACAGGGAAGCGCTGTGTTCCATTCTCGGAACTCCCACAAAACAGAATCTAGAGTCATACGCAAGCACAACCAGATCTCTTATCTGAGTGATTTCCCGGGACCCCTTTCAAAAGGGCCTAAGGGGGGCCCCGGGTATCTATAAACCCTTAAATGGTTTTATCCTATTTGAAAAGGGTTTTTCAAAATCAATGGGGGGGAAAACCCCTTTTTAATTTTTGGGTTTTTGTACATTACCCAAAAGAGTCCGGCATAGTTGAGCGATTTTTATGGAAAAGTTTGAAATGGGTTAAAGGGTTTTTTTTATGGTGATCGAAATTTCCAGATCATGCTTAAAATTTAAAGGTTTAAAAAATCTGGCATATCTATTAAGATCGCGCCTTTTTCGGCGCTTTTTTTAATTTTTGGCGGCCAGAAATGGATTAACAGAATAGGGGCGGGGGAGAGGTTGTGTGGGAAAACGTCATGACTGGGAGTGTAGGGTTTGGGGCGTTTGGGCTGGAAAAATCACATGGACCTCTTTTTTACATAAAAACAGCTTTTCCCTTTGTTTCAGCCTCGTGTCTTCGCTTTCTCATGGGGATAGGACCTGCGTTCTGCCTGGGGAAAACAGTCAGCAAAATTAGTCTATTTCTGCACAAAAAAACCATCTACTTTTTAGCTGTGACCCTTTCCAATTTAGTTAGATTAAGATTTTAAAAATTTTTTTTAGTTAAACTAAGAATTTTTAAAACAGCATCTACCACTGTAAATTCCCAGGGGGTGGGAGCGGGGGTGGGGGGGGGGCCCCCCCCGGGCGAACACAGACAAGCACTATCTATAAAGAAACTGGTTAAAGTTCAAACCCAAAACTTTTTTTTAGACATTGTAGTGGAATATCTTATTATTAACAGTTTTTCTTTGAAATATTTCCTTGGATATTTTGGGGGGCCTGAACTTATATTGGAAAAAAACATCATTTCCCAGTAACTGCAGGTCTCTTTGTTCGCATAAACCCCCCACTTTTTTTTTCATTTTACATTTCAAAATAGGTTTTCAATTTTTAAACCAAATTAAACCCGTGACTGTTGAATATCCACCTTGCACCCTTTAAAATTTCAAAATAGCAAAACCCTTTTAGTCAACACAGGTTTTTTTGTTTTCCAAAAAATTTTCCCTGTATTTTTCGAAAACATCACAGTTAAGTGTTTTTTTTACTTTTTGGGACCCCGCACTGTTCAATGACGCCCGCATTTAGGGAAATTCTTAAAACAGCAATTCTATATTAAACCCCCGGGAAATTTGGGAAAGGTGCAAAAAATCCCCGTTTATTATTTTCAAAACATAACAGTTACTTTTTTTTGATTTTTGGGCCCCACCCCCTTGTTCATTGAGCAGTTTAAAACGAAAATTCTTAAAACGAAATTCTATATTCCCCAACAGGTGAATTAAAAGGTGCAAAAAATCCCTTTTATTTTTATAAAAAACAAAAACGTTACGTGTTTTTTGACTTTTGGCCCCAGCACTGTTCATTGACGCGAAACCCTCCCTAAAATTTAAAACAGCAATTCTATATTAACCACGGTGAATTAAAAGGTCCCAAAAAAAATCCGTTTTTTTATTCAAAAAAATAACGGTTATTTTTTTTGACTTTTGCGAAACCCAGCATGTTTTTGACGCAGCACTCGTAAATTTAAAACACCCAATTCTTTATTCCCCAAAAGGGGTGAATTAAAAAGGTGCAAAAAAAACCTTTTTATTAAATAAAAACATAACTGTTACGTGTTTTTTCCCTTTTGCGCCCCAGAAATTTTTCATTGACGCGCATCAAAGAAAATTCTTAAAACACCCAATTCTTTATTCCCACAGGTAAATTGAAAGGTGCAAAAAAAAACCCTTTTTATTATACCAAAAACAAAAACCATACGTTTTTTTTGGATTTTTGGCCCCCAAGTTTTTGTTTTTGACCCTTGCCAATTTAAATTTAAAAAACCAGCAATTTTTTTTAAAGGGGGAAATTAAAGGAAAAAATACCCGTGATTTGCCGTATTTTAATAAAAGAAAAATTTCCAAAAAATATTCCATACCTTCCAAAATTTTTTTATTTCTGAAAAAATGGAGCAAAATGCAGGTGGTTAAACGAGCAAAGAGGGGGGGGAGGGACATGGGGTAGAGGTACGAGAGAAAGGGGCCCCCTTTTCCCGGCTGGGACCAAAAACGGCATTTCCAGCGGATCGGGCGTTGCAGGGGCCCCTCCCGGCCTGTTTTAAACGCTGGGTCAGGGACCCCCTTTAAATTTTAAATAACGAAAAACGTCGCCAATCTGTTTTTTCAGTGGTTTAAAGACCTTTCATTTTAGCGTTTTTACCTCCTGTCCCCGCAGTTTAGGCCCAAATGTCGTCACAGCACATTTAGCATCTGTCCAAAAATGAAGGCCCAAAAGTCAAAATCGTGTAACCCACCCCCTGTGGATAAACCCTTTTTGAAGACCCTTTTGGGTGACAAATGGGTTGGGGGGCGAAGGAAAGTTAAAAAATCAAAAGGCAAAAGGATGATTTTTTTGGGTCTGCGCCCAGTTACTGATGCCATCAGAGGAGGTGAAGGAAAAAACCCGGGGCCCAAACGGCAAAAATCCGGGCGGGCGGCAACGCCTTGCAGTGCCCCCTTTTGTAGCCCGCAGCTTCTGGAAAGCGAAAAATAAAGGCGACCCAAATCACCGTGTTGATGATGATGATGATTTAAGAATTGCGGAAACCATCCTGGTTTTTTTCCCCAGAAAATTTTCTTGCGAGCGCTTCATCAGTGGACGAGGGGGGTGAAAATGGGGTTGTGTCAATAAGGGGCCCGCCCACAAAAAGGGGAGGGCGGTGCCCCAAAATCCGTGATATGATTCCCCGCAACCCACGGTCAGCGCAAACCCCCCTCCAACCCCCTTTAAAAGGTTCCCCC
>JAODAL010035496.1:0-42869 GCA_025379985.1 Phyllomedusa bahiana | reverse complement strand
AAAAAACACTGTTCAATTCATCCTCTGTAAATTGAAGGAGTATGGCACGGTTGCTAACCAAGACATGGCCATCCACCTAAACTGACACCCCAGAGAAGGAGATCACTAATTAGAGAAGCAGCCAAGTCCCATTGAGACCATAATCCCATTGATAATCTGTGGTATTACTTGCTGACTTGCTGTTCACAAACATCTGCCATCTAATTTGAGTAAGACAGAGCAATTTTGCAAAGAAGAACGGGCAAAAATTCCAGCCTCTAGATGTGCAAAACTGGTAGAGATATACTTCAACAGACTTGAGTCTGTAATTGAAGTTACAGGTGGCCCTACAAGGTACTGACTCAGGGAGACTGAATACCTATGTACACCATACTTTTCAGCTTTTTAATTTGCAGAAATTTTGAAAAGCATGTATCATTTTCTGTACAAATACTTGCTACTTGCTACTTTGTGTTGCTCTTTAAGATAAAATATCAATAAAATACAGCAAAGTTAGTGACTGTTATGTTTAAAATGAAGGTATGAATACTTTTGCAACCCACTGTATATTTAGGCAGTGAAGCAATTCTGACTCAGAAGAAGGTATAGAAACCTTCTAAATCTTTCTATCATTGGACATCTAGTTTGACAATTTGGCTCTAACACTAAAAGAAATAGAGTGTTTTGTGTCAGTATGTAACCAAAATACACCTACCATATGGTTGGATGACCACATGATACGCTAAGGCATTTGTGGTGACTTGACACCTAATTGTTTGTACTGTTGAGGAGACCATGGTCTGCACTCAGCAGCCAGAGGTGGGGGGGGGGTGGGGTGATTGAAGGAAAACGATGCCACACCAACCACTCACTAGGAGAGTGACCCCTGCTGCACTCATAATCAGAGCGACCATTGAAGTGCTTTACAGGAATGTACAGCATGAGGAGGGTTGTACCAAACAGGGGAAGGGTGACAGAGAAGGACACTGCCTCATCCAAACTCACTCCACTGTGCCTTGCACTGAGCAGTGTAGAGGATGGATATTTGTATATAAAGATTGCAGTTGTTGCATATTTTTATTACAGTCACTATTCTGGGACAGGATATCTAGTAGTTTATCTAAATTACTGTTAAGTGATGCGTACAGTTAAACTGAGGATTGTAATAAACTAGCTTAACAACAATGTAATTTCTGTATGTGGATGGAGTTCTGTTTGATTTTTACTGATCTGAAAAAAATGTATACTCATCTCTTCTATCACCTTAGATCTAGTGCTGCTGCCATGCTTCCCCCCTGCCAGCCTTCTGTTTACTTTACTGCTCCAGTTGAATTGCCTGGAATTAATGTTTAGAACATCCTCTTGAGAATGGTGAGACATCACACAATGGCACATGACTAATGCAGCCAATCAGTAGCTACAGCTGTGACATTCTGTTTGGCTGAAGCCAAGGGACCAATGGAGAGGTAGGATTGCCAGCAGTGCTGGAGAGGAGAGGTGAGTGTATTTCTTTTATGTTAGCAGCCCATCTATTTTTTCCGGAAGTACTTCCATCATTTTGTTATATATATATATATATATATATATACCGTGTTTCCCCGAAAGTAAGACAGCATCTTACATTCTTTTTACCCCCAAAAGTCCCACTATGTCTTACTTTCGGGGTATGTTTATATTTGGGGTTATATGGCCCCCATGCGCAGGTATAGGGCAGGCTGTAGGCAGGGGATAGGGCCGGCTGTAGGCAGGTATAGGGCAGGTATAGGCAGCTGTATGCAGGGTATAGGCGCTGTAGGCAGGATTAGGGCCGGCTGTAGACAGGTATAGGCAGCTGTAGGAGGTATAGGGCCGGCTGTAGGCAGGTTATAGGCAGCTGTAGGCAGGTATATAGGGCCGGCTTTTAGGCAGGTATAGGCAGCTATAGGCGGGGTATAAGGCAGGTATAGGCAGCTGTGCAGGTATAGGCAGCTGTAGGTAATAATATCAAAATAAAAAAAAAAAACAATCACTTACCTGGATCCCCGCTATGCTCCCTTCTCCCGGGGGTTTTCCGCTCTGCTCGGGTCTTCTTCTCGGGCACAGGCGGGTGACATTCATCAGGGCCGCGCACGCGGGCGTGATGACACACGCTCCCTTGTGCCGGATCTCAGGACAGCAGCCAGTCTGCGGTCGCCCGGGGGCCCACTGCGGAGCACGTGGAGCTCGCTCTGTGCCCCGCAGTGGTATCCCCTTCACTTATATGCGCTCCGGAGGAGTCGCATATAGGTGAAGGAATCGCGCACGGGTGGCCCGGGCCAGCTCAGCGCCCGGACACTGTGCGCTGTACTCGGCATTCAGCTATATGCGCTCCCTGAGGAGCGCATATAGCTGAAGCGTCCTGTCGGCGCGGCCAATCTCAGCGCAGACAACATACAGTTACTAACGCTTACTTTCGGGGTACGTCTTACATTAGTCGACGTCCCTAAACTCCCGCTACGTCTTTACTATCGGGGGTGTCTTACTATCGGGAAACACGATATATATATAATATACATATATATATATATATTGTTAAAGAACATTATTTAATACACATATACATACATATATATATATCTGATCTAGCACTTTTTTTTTCTTTTGGATTCAAATCATGCTATCAGTCCGTCAGTATGCCAGTTTTTTTTTTTCTTTTTAAATAGAGCGGACAAACGCTTTAATAATTTGCTGTAAAATTTAACAGCACAAAGCACTATTTTTTCTGCCAAAATGATAGGTACCAAAATGGAACCCAGATGAACCCCATTAAAATCAATAAGAACAGTCAGTGTCCATTATGTGAGGGGATCAACACTGCCACTATTTTCATTTTTCTGCTCCCAAGATGGAATAGTAAAGTTGAAAGGCGAACACAGATGTAAACAGATCCTAACCCCTCTCACAACTGCAAGCTTGCTACTATTGTATTCAGTCTATTCAAGTCTTTGTAACTTTAGACCAATACGTTATACCAACATTGATACATATAGGAAACTATGAGGAGCTGGAGAGATATTTGATATGCCTGATATATTTAGCTTGCTAAATATAAAGTACAATGGAAAACACTAGTGTACATGCTTTATGGCACATTTTTTTTGTACCTTAGACAATTTTAATACACTTCTGTGCTTTGGCTGACAAAATGGGTATGGAGGCCTGTCTGTGAAGTGACTTCAGATGCAACGTAATGCGCCAGAGAATGCAGCAAAATGACGGCACAATTAGCGGCATAAACAAGGACAATTGAAAGAAAATGTAAACTTACACTGGACAGTGATATGCCAGAGTTATCACCAGTATAATAAATATGGCGCAATTTTAGATTGTCTAGTTTACATTTTAAACAGTTTTAATAAATCTGCCACAATATATTAAACATAGCTTAAAGTGATTCTGTCAGGTGGTATTTGCTGCCTTATCTGAGGCACAATGTTATAGACGGAGAAATGCTGCACTTTGGGATATACAGGTTTATAGAATATCATGCTGTAATTCTATGTAAAAAGCTGATAAAATCTTAAAAGTAAAACTGAAATTGCTACCCACCCCCACCAACATACCGTGATTGACAGTTGGCTCTGTACATACACTAATACAGGGAAAGCGGTCAATCACACTATTTGGGTGAGGTAAGCAGGACTTTAACTGTCTCTTAAGGAGTCCGATCAGTATCTTCTCTACTTTTTACTCAGAAATCCTGCTCCAAATCATATAAACCTATATATCACAGAGCTCAACTTCTCTCCCTGTATTACATACTGCTGTCAGAAAGGATAGCATAAACCACCTGATAAGTTCCCTTTAACTTTTCCATTTACAGTTATAACTTTTTATTTATATAAAATCAGAAAACTCAAACTTAAAGGTGTTAACCCCTGAACTCTGTTAGATCATGCAAAATATCACAAGTTTTTAGTTGGGATTACTTAAAAATTGCTGTTATTTAGAGATAGTGCTGTTACTTACTTCATATACTTCTCCCTTGTGTCCTTTTGATTAACTTGCACAGCTTTTACCTCAAGTGGAGGCACAATGCAGCTGCTTCTAGTGCACTAATTTATTACTTATGTACAAGGGTATTTATTTAGTGGGACTGATCTACTTAAAAAGTGTAACTACAACCACAAAATGCTAGTGCATCTCAAAAAATTGGAATATCATGTGGAGGGCGGAATTCAAGCGTGTTGCCACGTCAACAAGCAAGACAGTTGGTGGGGAGGCCCAGATGACACTGCAACGCTGCCAGTCGTGCCAAATCAGGGTGCGAATGCCGAAAGTGTGAGCTAAGACCTCGAGCCTTCCTCAGCAGACAGTTAAGACCCCGGTAGTGCTTGAGAAATTTCTGCACAACCAGGTTCAGGACGTGTGCCAGGTAAGGGATGTGCGTAGTTCTACCGATCCTAAGGGCGGTAAGGAGATTTCTCCCATTGTCGCACACCACATTGCCTGGCGCCAGGTTCTTAACACTCAGGCACTGATCGGTCTGAGTGCGCTGAGCTGTCCACGGCTCTTGACCTGTGTGTGGACAGTCTCCAAGTCAGATTAATTTCAGAACGGCCTGGTTTCTCTTGGCACGTGATGCTACCCGTTGAGGTTGGGGATCTGGACTCTGCTCAATTCCAGCAGTGTGGAAGAGTGTCCGCCTAGCCTGAGAACCATCACCAGAGGCACTGTCATCCAGCCAACTCACCCAGTGAGCAGTCAGTGAGATGTAACGCCCTAGACCGTGCTTACTAGTCCATGTGTTTCTAGTGAGATGGACTTTGGTGGACAGAGACGCAGCCAATGCACTGGAGATCTTTTCTGCAATGAGGCGGGCCAGGGCAGGGATCGCAGCTCGGCATCTGATATTGGGGGCAAGCCAGGGCCATGAAGTGGCGGAACCCATCTGTGTCCACCAGGTGGAAAGACAACATTTCCAAGGCTAACAGCCTGGCAATGCCAACATCCTTGCTTTTGGCTCTTTGATGCTGTTGTGAAATTGTTTCTTCTACTCCAACACCTGATTCAGAAGGCTTGCTGGTGGACTGGCTGCTGTACGACATGCAGGTCAGACTGGTGGAAGGGAAAGTTGTAGGCTGTATTGCTGGTGGTGGGAATCGGCCGACAGTGTCTGGGACCGGGGATGGTGCTTGCCGATGCTGCTTCAGCACATCGGCAGCATAGGACCGCTTGGGCTCCGAAGTGGCAGAGGCAGAAGATGTCACGGTGGTTGGAAGCCCAGGACCTGTGTGGCCTTTTTTCTCCAAGTGATTCTTCCACAGCAATTCATGCTTACATGCATGTGTCTGTTCATGCTGGTGGTGGTTATATTCTTTATATTCTTTCCTCTACTGACCCGTTGAAAGCAACCCTGGCATATGTCGTCGGTCGGCGAATCTGAGGCTTGATCGAAAAAAAAAATTAAAAAAGGACTTTACAAGTCCTGGACTTCTTGGATGGTGAAAACCTAGTAGCAGTGTTCCCACTGCCACCACTGACCATGGCTGGTGGATTAACGTCAGCGGACTTGTGTGACCGCCCTCTCCCTTTCTGAGGCGGGACCCGCACTGACACTTCCCCATCATCCTCCTTTTCCACTGATGATACGCTCGCCAGCTGCTGCTCAAAAGACCACATTGGATCTGCAATGTCATCATCATCACAGGTGACTTCCTCTTCCTGACAAGTCTACATCCTCAAGCTGCGGGACACAAGCCACAGGCACTGCGAGGCACAGCTGACAGCTTGATATTTCTGGCAACGGACCAGCTTCCTTCTCCTCTGAGGGCATCAGCGATTGGGCGTCAGAGCAGACAAAATCATCCTGTTTGCCCTTTTGATCTTTTGAAATGCCTTCTGACCCCAACCGCATTGTGTCATTAAAGAGTTCTTCGGAAAATGGATTATCTAGAGCGGTCTGTTTATTGGGCGACATTTGGCCTTCAGGTTGGACCGACGACAATGACATTTGTGCCATTGACTGAGAGGAAGAGGAGGTAAAACGGCTAGATGAAGGGTGTGTTAACCACTGAAGAATGGACTGGTGCCGATCTTCAGTAATGAGACGCAGAGAGAACCGATCAAGCAATGATAGGCCTGATGGTCCTGCGACTGACGATGTGCTCATTGATGTGTTGTCCAGAGGACTGGAAGGAGCACCTTGTCTCGTACCTCGCTCCCCCCTACACCCCCCTTTCTTGTTTCCCACCCTAGTTTGCTCCATGTTCAAAAATATAAAATTAAAAAGGTAAAATTTGTTCACATCCTTTTTTTGAAGAAATATACTCCAAAGACAGCACATAAACAGTGCTCCTAAATGCCTATACTTTGCAACAGGTAAACAGGATTATAAACAGAATTTTTCTATGCAATATCGATGAAAAGGGTTCATATTGTCAGGTGTAGAAATTTATTGACAACATTAAAATCTGTTAATAATTTTATATCCGTGATTAGGGTCTAAAAAATGCTTTATACTGTCTGCATAAAAAATTCTTATCTCTATTCCCCTTGACCATTTTTAATTCAGAATTATACGTTTGGAATGATAGTTTTTCAAGGAAAACCCTTCAGGTGTAATAAAACCCACACAAAGCTTGTAGAGCTTAGCTCACCTTGATTGTAGCTTTTACCTGGTCCTCCCTGTGTAAGGTTTCTTTTCCCTTTCCGGGGCGTTCCCCCGTCCTCTTCGCAGGACCCAAAATGCAAGTAAGTGGGGAACTTTTCCAGCCAATGGGTATAAAAGTTCAAATCTTTTTTTCATAATAAATGCAATAGTGGGGGGGGTAAAAAAAGTAGAAAAAGAAACCAACGCTTTCGGGCGTCAAACTTTGCCCTTGTTCCGGTATGGTAACATGTTGTGAATGTCCGGGTTTTTAAATACACTGCTTTCCCTGACGTCAGGTGCATGCATTTTTTTAAACCCTTTTTCCTTTTTCCCCATTTAAAAACAAAACCAATACTATAAAAAAAAACGTGTTTACTTAAAAAACATATGCAGCTCAAATGCACCTTGTTAAACTCTTTGGCTGGGGGCATAGATATTGGGCTTCTTTAAATTATTTGTCAGGCATTAAAGGGATTTGGACCCGTCGGAATTCTGGTCTGCAACTGCAAAATCCGTATGTTCTCCAAGCGCACTTTGTGTTCCCATCTCCCCCCTCAGGGGCCTTTCAACCTTTTCTATTCCGAAGCAAATAAACCTCGACGTCCCCTGCAGTTCTTCAATGTAATTTTGTTTTGTACCCCTAATACTTTTTTGTTTGTCCCTTTTTAATTTTTTCAAATGTTCCCGTTTCGCTTTTTTAAATTTTTGGTACTGCATCCCCATATAGTTATCGCATATATTGCAATGCATGCCATACACATGTGATCCTTTATTGGCAATTTAAAATTTTTTATGCTATATTTTTTTTATTTTCATCATAGCCCTTAAAGGTTTTCCTTTTGTAGTGTATTTGATCATTGCTCTGCGGCCCCCCGCAAGGGAAGGAACCTTTTTTGTGAAAACCAGATTTTTTCGTCTTTTTATGTTGGTTACTAATTGCTTGATGTAAAATCCCCCTATTGTCCTATTTCTTTTGGGGAAAACCCGCCACTCCTCACTATTTTTTTTGCCAGACTTATTTGTCCAGGATATTTAATTTTTGTAAAATATCTTTTTTACTTTTGAAATTTATGTTAAATGGTGTAAAAAACACCAATGAATTTTTTGGGAAAATTTTTTTATTTTACTTACACTTCTTTTGTTGCAGTAAAGGGGGTCCCTTTTCTATTCTGTATTTTTTCCCATAGCTTTATTTATTTGATATTGTTTTATCCCTCTTTTTTAGTCTTTTTATTTTTCCCTGTTTTCCTTTAAAAGCCCTCCTCTTCAAAAACAGATTCTTACCCTTATGTTTTTCCCCCAAAAGGGGGATGGAATTCAAGTATCCTTGAGGGGTTTACTGTTGGCTTGAGCAATGATTGCACTAGTGGGTTTGGGGGGTAAAGGGGACTTTTACAACTTTGGATTTTCTATTTTCCCCTTTTAGATTTTCCAGGAAGGGGGTTGCCTCTTTACTGTCGCATAGGTGAAACTTAAATTGAATTTATTTAAAAATTGATACTCAACCCAAATTCGGGATGGACCCAATCGGACCCCAAACAATCAAGGGTCATCGATGTAGGCCCATACCAAAGTATACAGTGTGAAAAAGGTTTTTTTACATTAAAGCAATTGCTGCTCCCACCACGACATGTAAAGTTTGCTATTACTGGGGGGCCGAAGCTCCCATTGGGGCCCCCCTCTTTTTAAATAATAGTCAGCCCAAAAATTGAAGTAATTGTGTTTTAAGAGGAAAAAACTATACCTTCCAATAGGAACAGATTAACCCTTTATCATATTGGCTGGCTTTTTTAAGTGATATCGAATGGCTGGCAGGGGCTAAGTCTTGAGGATGTTAGAATTAAATTCCTACAACCCTAGTTAACCAAGTGTAATTTGGGACCATGTAAAAATTTTTAAAAGTCTGCAGTACCATTTTACTGTCCCTTTTGGTACCCCCGGGGCTATCTGGACCCCAAAGGTTTTTAGGTACTTTCAATTAGCTTTCAATTTTTAGTCAGGCTACCCTTACTGGGCACTATAGGGGTTTTGGCTGGGTGGGGAAAATTTATTTTAGCAGTTTCAGAATCCATAGAATACTGGGATTTGTACATGTTCTTTTTCAAGATACTTTCTTTGTTTTTCGTTTGGTGCCCCCGCTTTACCCCTTCCTTAATAATTTTGTGAGGTTTTTTTGGGAAATTTTGTGTGGGGTTTTTTTTTTTTAATTTTTGTACATGTGGTATCCCCAAATACCCTGCACAGATTTCCTTTTAATTCTGTGTCCCTCAAAACAATGTTCCCCCCTTTGTCCGCTTTTTTTAATGGGTGATTTTAGGGTTGTCTTTTAATTTTTTCAGTGTAGGTGTTCCTTTTAACTAATGTTATGTTTTTCCTGCATTTTTTTGGACTTTTCAACATTTTTTTGTATAAGTGGGGTTTTTAGGTCCTTCCATGTTCCTGAAAGGTTTTCCTGGACTACTCGCCCTTGTGGGATAGAAGGGGGGATTATTTAAGCACTTCTAATCCTTTTTTATTTTTTTTATTTCCTTTGTCCCAATCTTTTTTAAAAACAGAAGTGCTTGTTGTTCACCAAACACATTTTCTATATTCATTTTCCTATTTTTTCTTTTCCCTTCTTCTTTTTTTTTGTATTACCCTTTTTGTTCTTCTCCTTTTGTTTAAAAAATATTTTTTTCTGTAACGCTCTAACAAATTTATTAATATCTAACAAAGATCGAAAATGCAAAGTCCTTGGTAGGAGTAAGTTCAGTCCCTTTGTATACTTTTAGGTGTGTTTTTGGCAAAACAAAAGGGGTAAGACAAAACACTTCATTTTCTTGAATTTTCAACGGGTCCCTTCTTTTACTTTTTCCTTATTGTCCTCTTTGTTTTTTTTATTAGTGCAGCTATCTTTCCCCCCTTTTTTGCTTTTTGTTCCCTTGGTTTATTTCTTTCCTTTGTTGTCGCTAGTTGTTTTTGTTTTGGTTTTTCGCGTTGTGATGAAAAGGGTTCATAGTCAGGTTTAGAAATTTTTGAAAAATTAAAATCTGTTAAAAAAGTTTTATTTTAGTGATTATGTCTAAAAACTGTCTATATACTGTCTGCATAAACCATTCCTATCTCTATTACCCTTGACCAGTTTAATTCAGATATTATACGTTGGAATCATAGCTTTTGCAAGGAAACTACCTTCAGATTACCCGTTTTTGAAAGACGTGAGGACTTAAATGGACTCTTTATGGTTACTAAGAAACTAGCTTAAGCAACACAGACAAAAATGGTGCAGAGTACACTTGTTTCAACATCCAATATCCGTTGAAGTAAACAACTCTAAATATGGGGTTGTTTTGATGAACTGTGTAACATTATGCAACATATGCAGAAATGAAGGATTGTATATCCCCTATAATGAACTTATACTTTGATTTCCTTTATTAATTTGCCTCACTAAATGCCAATTAACCAGTGATCAAACAACACATGCCTATGACAATGCTTACGTATCAAATGGTATAAAACCTTTGTACTTCCTTGAATTAAACAGAGTTGTATTATCCACCACTATGACCAGATAGTATTTCTTTGTTATCCCAGCTGTTTACAGCAAATATATATATATTTTAATATTTTAATATATATATTATATATATATTATATATTTATTTAATTTGGAGGAGATAGCAATTGCAAGAAGTACAGATAAAAGGATCACATTTGTACTTTACAATATGAAAGAACCCTCACAGCAAATAAAGTGGTCTTAATTGCCTATACTTTGCAATGGGCAAATAGGATTTATAAGATAGATTTTTTTTATGTAATATGTAGACAAAACTCCCTAACTCCATAACTAGTGATGTGTTTGATTCCCTAAGGTAGCTGTGTCCCTCCCCCCTGAGTAATCTACCAAGCAGCTTTTCTTGTCTAAAACCGCTATTAAATGTTGTTTCTGCGTGCTGGCAAACCAGCAGACACAGGCAGCAGTGTTCATTTCAGAGAGTAAACTGGAAATGGCGACTAACAGGAAATACAGTGACATACACATAAGACGGTCATGTGATTTTAGCAGCCAATGAGATCCCTATACCCTCACGTGGTATGTTTTTGACCCCCCCACCCCTGTGCTCTGCACTGATGGGCTGCCCACCAAAACTGAAGGAAACAGCTGTAAAAGGTGGCGAACGCCTGTGCCGAACCCAAACTTTTTACCGAACTTGCGGCAAAAATTTGGTTTGGCTCGGAAAAACTATAAAGTTCGTGCCGAACTAACCATTTTCCGAATGGTTCGACTCAACACGTCTGCTGACCTGACAGTTGTCCAGAAGACATTGACACCTGCCACAAGGAGAGAAGGCAAAAGGTCAATGCTTAAGAAGCTGGCTGCTCACAGAGTGCTGTATAAAACATAATAATGGAAAGTTGTGTGGAAGTTGTGCCTTCCTCTTTTCTGGAGGTGTTAATGACTGTCTTCTGGACAGCTGTAAAGTGTGGTAGAAAAAGGTGCAAAAGCAACAGGGATGAGCATTGAAAGAATTGTCAAGAAAATGCCATTAAAGAATTTGGGAGAGATTCAAAGAAGTAAAGACTATGGACTCTGCGTCAGTGCTGAGCAACACAATCTGATTATTGTGACATAGGCTACAACTGTCAGATTCTTCTACCAGAGATGCTTCTGACAGTCTCTGGGTCATGAGTGGCCTACACGTGACCCAAACACCGCCAAAAGCGTCCTAACTGATCTAAGGAGAAAAAGGACTGGACTGTTACTCAGTGTCCACAGTGCTGTTTTCAGATGAAAGTAAAACTTTGCATTTCATTTGGAAATCAAGGTCCCAGGAGGTCTGGAAGAAGAGTGGAGAGATTACAATCCAAGTTGCTTGAGGGCCAGTGTGAAGTTACTACAGTCATCGACTGGTGTAGGTCCACTGTGTTATATTAAGTCCATGGTCAGCATAGCTGTCTACCAGGAAATTTTAGAACACTTCATGCCACCTTCTGCTGACAAGCTTTATGGAGACACAAATAGAAATGTCTAAGCAGCACTTTTATTTAAATGATATTTATTCACCCATATTATATACCTAGTACTGTTTTTTGTTTTATAGTGTGGAAAGATTTATGGAGAGGCTGATTTCATTTTCCAGCAAGACCTGGCACCTGCCCACACTGCCAAAAGTACCAGTACCTTGTATGTAACCATGGTATCGCTCCGCTTGATTGGCCAGCAAACTTGCCTGACCTAGACCCCATAGAGAATCTATGATGAGAGTGACACCGAAACCAACAATGCGGCCAAGCAAAAGAGTTCTAGCCAGGCAACCTAGGCTTCCATAACACATCAGCAGTGCCACAGGCTAATCGCCTCCATGCCACATCACAATGATGCAGTAAATCATGCAGAAGTCCCAGCAAAGTACTGAGTGCATAAACTGCACATACCTTTCAGGAGGCCAACATTTCTGGATTACAATTAATTTTTCAATCAGTCTAATACATTATTTGAATTTTCTGATCTGCTGAATTCTGGGTTTTCATTAGCTGTAAGCCATAATCCTTGAAATATATGGCTCTGTATGTAATAAGTCTGTACTATAACATAACTAAAATTATGTAAAGTAAAAACCTTTGTTTTGCATGATCTAACAAGGTAATGAAATACTTATATGTGGGAAAATATCATTCTAATAACTTTATGGAGGAAGACAACTAAAGGACTAACATGTTTTCTGATTTTTAGCTCATTAGTCACATCATAATATTTGTCACATCGTAAGACATTTTTATCTATCTGATCTAATAATCTAACCTAATTTATCAGTGTTTTATCCCACAGTTTGCAAGATTTCTAACTTTACAAGGGATAAACAGCACAAACAAAATGAAAAAGTATACACTTTTCAATAGTGCAGATGGAAGCAGCACTTATCAGTATTTCTGATGTCAGGCAGTTAGGTTATATGCATTATCTAAAATTGTATGTCCTGCCAACTTATCTTACTCTGTGAACTGCCAAATTAAAACATCTGTGATGGTGAAGTGCTTAGATTGTGGTACTAAAAATAGTGGAATTCAGGAGAAAGCTTGAATGTGTGCAGACCATTTGTCTATGATTCCTCTTCTACAATGTGTTTACAGACCTGTCCACTGTTGATAGTTGAATCGCTCTCAGGGGCTTTTTTTTTTTTATTGAATGACAGTGAATTCTAGACTTCTTCTCAGAAGGAAAATGTAACATTTACTTTTGGCCAATGACAAGTAATGCATTTTAATCTATCACGTGAAAATAAGTATTTAATAGACAAGGAGTAAACTAAAGACATTGTGTAATGCATGTGCGTACACTTACACTCATCTTATTTGCAGTTTTTAACCCTTTCATCATTTGATGTCTGGTCAGATATTAATCTTGACAAGGAGCGATGAAGCAGGCTCACTCGCTGAGTCTGCTCCTTAGGCGGCTGGTGCAGGGTGATAATTACAGCTGACACCTGCTGCTAACAGGGCTACAATTTAGTTTCTGGTGTCCTTCAACTCCAGCCGCTTTGGTCTTCATCCATAGTGGAGTTTGGGTTGTGACCTGTTTGGAGGTTGTGGACAGGTGTCTTTTTATACTGATAAGTTCAAACAGGTGCCATTTACTGCAGGTAATGAGGGGAGGAACAGAGGATCCTCTTAAAGGGAAGTTACAGATCTGTGAGAGCCGAGAAATCCTGCTTGTTTGTAGGTGGACCAAATACTTATTTTCCACAATATTTTGCAAATTCTTTCCAAATCAGACAATGTGATTTTCTGGATTTGTTTTCTAATTTTGTCTCTCATAGGTGTAGGTCTAACTATGTGATGTCAATTACAGGCTCTATCATCTTTTTATGTGGGAGAACTTGCACAATTGGTGCTGACTTGAAATACTTTTTTCGCCCTCACCATGTATTTGGTATGCAATAGCCAATTACATAGGATGTTACTCAACTACGTGACCATTGAACTATCAGGACATAGGAAACCTGAACAGGAACGATGTAATGTGTATGCTTGAAACAAAGTATTATATTGAATACAGCAATGTTGGATATTCAAATACGTTACCAAATATAACTTTGAGAAGAGTCAAAGTGACATTTTTCTATGGTTCATCAAGGGGATATATCCTCATTGATGCTTTTTAGTACTTATATTCCAAATGCCATCAGCACACTAGAAACTAAGAAAACATCAAGGCCGAGATGGAATTTTTTTTTAAACTGCTTTCTGCTATAGGATATATAAAAATTTGGGGGTTCTTAGTTCACAATTTTGATCAAAGTAGTGTTTAAGCTCACCTCCGATTTTGTCAAAGGGGACCCAGTACGGCGGAGTCTAACACTAAATGTTACCTCTCTTGGAGCCTGTTCAGACTACAATACATTTCAGGAGTGAAAAGGACTCTAGCTCTGAAGACACTGCATGATTTATCTAACCTGTGGAGATTGGGTGGAGTCGCAAAAGGCCCAATAAAGAGGCAGCCCACTCCTATTACAGATAAAATTCACCATGCTATTGGCCTCTGCACAATCCAAAAAACATTTTTTGCGAAAAAATAAGTATAGGTGCACACTGGCAAGGCATTATAAGACATTACTATATATTCCAAATGCAGGCAGCACTCTATAAACTAAGAAAGCAATCAAATCGGCATATAGGAATTTTTTTTTAAAAAATGCATTACTGCTAAGGGATATATGAAATTTGGAGTGACTGCCTCTTTGGGCTTTTGCACTCCGCCCATTTCACAGGTTTTAAAATCTGTGCAGTGTCTTCTTTAGCTAGTCCTTTTCACCTCCCTGAATTGTTGTAGTCACACTTGAACAGGTCCAATGAGAGGTTTTAGTGCGCTATTAGACTCACCTGTACTGGGGTCCCTTGACGAAAATCGGATGGTGAGCTTAAACACTTTTCGGATCAGAAAATTGTGAACTAAGATAACCGCCCAAATTTTCTTATATCCTTAGAAGTCGAGTAATGCATTTTTTTAAAAATTCGCCTATATGCCTTTGATGTTTCTTTGTCGATAGTGTGCCGCTGACTTTTGGAATAGATGATATGTTATTGGGGGCCTCGACGCTCAGTGTGCACCTATGCTTATTTTTTTAAAAAAATGTTTTTGGATGTGCAGAGCCAAATTATGTATTTTTTATGCTTTTTAGTACTGAAAGGGTTAAATTGGGTCCTACAGGAGGAGACAAGCGGTAATGCTTGCTTGATCATGAAGCGTAATGGATTTTTAAACCGGATATACACTCAGGCGCTTAAGTAGATAAACTGTCTGCTGTGTACCATTATTAATTATTATAATTACATTATCACATTGACTCTTCTCAACGTTATATTTAGTAACATTGTAATTTAAGATCATTTGTTGAGAAATAGAACGTTGCTGTATAAAATATAATACACAATTCCTAACTGTGTAACGACAATCCCATCCCCCTCGTGGTCAAGTGCCGTAGGGGGACTAAATGTATAATTAAAAAAAAAAAAACATTTATAAAAATATTCAAATATCAAAATCACCCCACTTATTTTACAAATAAATAAGGTAATAAATAATTATTTTTTTTCCACATTCCCCTTATAATTTTTGGAGGGCTTTCCAGTACATTATATGTTATATTCAATGAAACCATTACAGTACATTTTGTTCTGCAAAAACAAGCCCTCATATGTCTATAGAGGATAAAATGGAAAAATTTTAAAAAAAAGTTTTAGCTCTTGGAAAGCAGGGAGAAAAAACCCATGAAAAAAATGCTTGGTTCTTAACGGGTTAATATTATGCCTGAGGTATGCATATTTTAATTGTATGGCACCACAGAATAAAATAGTTTGGTCAAAACTATTCCACAGAATCTGGTGCATCATACTTGTCAGGACCTGGGATTGGAAGATTTAGATAGGAGACTGGTTGCCAATGGAATGGCAAGAATCTTGGCAGGTAATAACTAGCCGATCGTTTTGGCAATATAAGGGGCATACTGCTAGAGATCAGACAACTTTCTGTCACTAACTCCAGGTGTCAATGCCCCACTCCCATTTGGAGAGGTTTCTACCTACTGAGTCACAGGAAGAGATAGCCATGAGAGACCTTTATATACTTCACACACTTTAGAGACCCCGATATAGGGCATAAGTAGAGAGTGTTCAGGGTAGAGCGCAAAGGGCATCGCTCAGATCAGGCTGAGGGTTGGGCTACCCCGCTCAAAGGGACTTAGGGTTTTTCCACTACAGGGAGAGTTAGGGTATGTTCACATGGCGTTTTTGGATCTGTGTTGGATCCGAAAATCGGATGCAAATATAACGTAGTCTGGCTATCGGATTTAAATCAGATCTCAAACAGCGTAGCTGTGTGTTATCTATACGTGTTGGATGCAGCAGTTGGATCGCACCCTATAGTTTAAAATAGGGCTAGTTGCTGCGGTACTTTCAGACATATATTGACATGTCGCTCAATTCTTGGACGGATCCGCTCGAATGACGCATCGTGATACGCTATTGGCGCGTATCATTGGGTGATGAGAACAACGATGCGTGTTTGTCTATACTTACATAAAGCAATGTAAAATCAAATGCTATTTATTCATTTATGTGTTTGGATCCAGTTTGGGTAGTCCGCTCGTGATTGGATAACTCTCAATATACACTGTATCATAAAGCGTATGTTACATGGAGATAAAACCGCTGTGGTGCATCATCCCTTAGACTAAAATCCATTATAACGTATTTTGGACCCAGAGATAGTGGGATACAAG
The DNA here is from genome assembly GCA_025379985.1 of Phyllomedusa bahiana. NCBI lineage: Eukaryota > Metazoa > Chordata > Amphibia > Anura > Hylidae > Phyllomedusa > Phyllomedusa bahiana. Next base: position 26,516 of record JAODAL010035496.1, on the reverse strand, counting down.
AATGGTTATCTGAAGCATTACAATATTAGATGTTAAACAGAAGTAACATAGGATAGAGGAGTATCTATATGGATCAAAGATACATCTATAAGAAGGTGGTGAGTTGATGATAAACCAGCTTATGTCATGTACAACGGACTGGTGTGACGATATCTTGGTAAATTATTTGATCGGTGTTAATATTTGTAAATTTTAGATGTATTTATTAAAAAATTTTTTAAAGGGAAGTACTGTATTTTTCTTTTGGAGAGTTTATTACTTATGTTCATGGCAGTGAAAGGTTTAAAGAGAACCTATCACATAGTTTTTGCCCCCCTGGCTGAGGACAGCACAGGCTAGTGTCAGACCTGCTGTTTCCAGCGCTGTGTCCCTTATTCTGTAAGATGCTGGAGTTTTTGTGTATTTAATGCTCAAATCTGCAGTTTTCAGCCAGAAGAGTCATTCGAAGAGTCCTTCAGAGTGTCAGTTTTTTCAAACCCCGCCCACCTAAGGCTAGCCCCGCCCACCTCAACTGACAAACCTATTACTTTCAATAGGTAGAAACATGTGAATAACTGCCAGTGGACGGAGCTAGCCTTTGGTGGGTGGAGCTAACACCTGCTCATGAATAAGATTTGAGGGGTAAATGCTCTAAAACTACAGCTTCTTATTCTATAAAATGTATCGAGACAATGGTGGATAAAACTTTCAATATCAAATCAACCTGTGAACAAGAGTGGCGCTTTTTGTGGGGGGAAGGGGGAAGCAAAACCTTCTTTTGCCAACCTAGAAAACCATTTCCGCATCTTGAAATTATAGAAAAAAAAAAAAGTTACAAAGTGGGTGTGATAATTGTTGAGAGCTGTAGAGCCAATCATGCTCATTGCATATTTTTAAATGTGTTTATGTGTGTTATAATATACAACACATTTTTGTGTGTGTTATAATATATAACACATAAAAATGTGCAATGAGCATGATTGGTTCTACAGCTCTCAACAATTATTTATACAAGTAATTATTTCACCAAGAGGCTAACAAAAGATCTTACACCTTTCACTGCCATGGACATAAGTTCTACATTCAGACTTTGAACCCTTCTCACAGCTGCATAGATCATATTATATTAATACAACCAATTTATACTTAAAAATATTCCAATACTTAATTTTCACTGTGCAGCAGCCACATTCTGCGGGCAGGGTTTCCAAATGGCATTAAGGTTTTTTGTTTTTTTTTATCACACTGTGGCACAGTGACTGCTGGTAGTCACATGTTTCTGCCACTAGAGGATGTGCAGCCGGAGGCCTGCAAACACGCCACCAAGGATACCTGGCCTTAGTGGGATAGGAGCCAGCCATATGAGTTGTCAGCCACACTAAGTGGTTGGCAGCCATTTATGATTAGTTTGGCTTTTCAGCCATTCCCGGGTCCGCTCTTATTGGGAGTAGACAATGTGTCGAGTGGGCGTCTACTCCCCGTGTTCCACAACAGGTTTTGGAAAGTTTTCTGGAGGCCTATAAAATGCCTAAGACTGCAGGTGGTCAGGGGGTGTGGTCAGCTGCAAGTTGGAGAAGCAGTGGAGCTGGTGAGAGGAGGATCTTACCCCCCCAGGCTTGAGGCAAGCAGGTGGCTGCCTTGAGGAAGTCTGAACCAGTGGAGGCTGGTACAAGTGTTGGTGGTGCTGTGCAGTAGGCATATTGGCACGTTAATGAGGGATGCATTTAATTTTTAGTTAGTGGCTAGACGACCGAGGATTTTATTTATGTTTTGTTGTTTGTGTTCTGTATACTGTGCCTCAATAAAACTGGTGGAAGCCAGGATAAACTGAAGCCTGTGTCGGAGTGCCATCCGTTTTACAAAAGATGCCGTTTCCGTGAGCGAAACCCCCCATAGCCGGTTTAATATGGTGGCCGGACAAATGTGAGTACACATAACAATAACAGCAGCACACAAAAATAGAATACGTTGAAAAAAACTTTCTGCTTTAAAAAAACAAAAGTTTTATGAGGTTCTTTGTTCACACTTTTGCGCAAAATTGCTTAAGCCCACCTTCGACTTTCAACGAGACCTCAATGCAGGTGGGTCCTACACTACGTTTACACTAACGCTATATTTCTCTGTGGTCCATCCAGACCTACCTTTCAGAATGTGAAGGCACCAGCTACTAAATACACTGCACTGATTAAAAAGTCTGTGTAGATGGGTGGAGTGTGAATAAAGAACATCATAAAACTTTTGTTTTTTTAAAGCAGAAAGTTTTTTTCAACGTAATCTATTTTTGTGTGCTGCTGTTATTGTTATGTTTATTTAGTTTACAGCCATCACAGCGTGCACCCACATTTACAGTTTTTTGGAGGTGCTGAAGCAAATATTGTGTGTTGTGTATTACAAATAGGGGGGACGGGCTGCCTCCATCTTGGTTTTCAGCACTCCACTCATCTAAACAGACTTTTTAATCAGTGCAGTGTATTTAGTAGCTGGCGCCTTCACATTCTGAAAGGTAGGTCTGGATGGACCACAGAGAAATATAGCGTTAGTGAAAACGTTGTGTAGGACCCACCTGCATTGAGGTCTCGTTGAAAGTCGAAGGTGGGCTTAAGCAATTTTGCACAAAAGTGTGAACAAAGAACCTCATAAAACTTTTGTTTTTTTCAACGTATTCTATTTTTGTGTGCTGCTATTATTGTTATGTGTATTTAGATTACAGCCGTCACAGCGTGCACCCACATTTAAAGTTTTTTGGAGGTGCTGAACCAAATATTGTGTGTTGTGTAGGACAAATGTGAGTGTCACATACATATTTCAAAGAAAGATACATGCCACGTGCACAATGCATATTTTGGTGCATTCTATATGCTTATTATGAACTAAAATAGGCATAAAAACCTCAGTATGATCATAGCCCAACACACTGTAGTTTTACTTGCAAAACTACATAGCCATAACAGGATTCTACCATTATGCAAAATTTCTTCAGAAGCTGGTAGCACACTACAAGTGGAGCTCAGGGAATGGGGAGATAGCCACACTTTTATTATTTGGACCACCAGCTAATATTCAGCGTAACAACAGTTAAGGTGGCTCAATAAGGTCCTGGTAGATTGTCACAAGTCTCTTGAGCCATGCTGACTGAAGCCCACAGCTGCTGGAGGGTGAGGATCTATAGAGGGATGACCATAATTGAAGCGATCCCAGAGATGCTCGATTGGGTTCAAGTCTGTGGAGTTAGAAGGCCAGTGTAGTACATAGAAGTCTTGGTCATGCTCTTTCAACACATCTCGGACTTGTCAAGCCATGTGACATGTCGCATTGTTTCACTGGAAGATTCCATCCACCTTAGGGAAGACAATCATCATGTATGGATGTATGTGATCTGCAAGGATGGATTTATACCCAAAACAGTTTCCACAGACTAGGCATAGCGCCAGTCATGTTACCTCTTAGCATTGAGTAGGCCTGGTTCACATCTGCGTTGTGCTTTCTGTCCTGCTCTGTTTTGGAGACAAGAAAATGGAAAGAAACTGATTTGTATTCGTTTCTATGGGGTTTTTAAGCTCTCAGCTTGCATCAGTTTGTCTCTGTTCCATCAGGTATCAGTTTCTTTTTGACTGAAGAAATGGCGGTCTTCTGCTGTACATCAGTTAAAAAATCTGTTTGTTTTTTTTAAGTTTTTCTATTCCGTTCACAACAGAAGACCCAACGCAGTTGTGATCCAGGCATTACATGACATCTATGGGTTAACGGAATAAGAGTAGTAAAAAGTTTCTGGAATAGTTATATAAATCATTACTTCACTGTGTAGATTTACTTGTGTTTCTCTAAGTAATGTCATGTTAATAAAAAATTAACACATGAGACAGAGAAAATGTGTGAGTGACTTCTCCACAGACACGAGACGCTACTGGAGAAGTTCTGCTCCTCTATAAATTACTGTTTCTTGGATACCAGGGGTCACATGATAAGATGTTGCTGGAGATGGTAATACTCGAAGTTCTACGCCTCTATAAATTACGGTGACCAGAATACCAGGGGGTCACATGATCAGGTTCGGAATACTGGCGAGATTTCACTCCTCTATAAACTAATCTTACCTGGATACCATGGGTCACATGATCTTTGTGGTGGTCACATGATAAGATGCTGCTGGAGAAGTTCTGCTCCTCTATAAATTACAGTTAATTGGATACCAAGGGTCACATGATCTGTGTGGTGGTCACACAGGGGCGTAACTATGGTTCAAAAAGTGTGTGTGGGGGGGGGGGGAACAATTTTCCCTCTCATCCCCAATCTTCCTATCCCTCCCTCCTTCATTCACCTTCCCTTTCCCTTCTCTTCCTTCCCTGCAGGGAAGCAGGCCCCTCTAAAACAGCTAGGAGGTCTGAGGGAGTGCTGTGAGCTCCCCCAGCGGGTCCGGGCTGAGTCCTTATGGCAAACACTGTTGGTGCAATCTGTAAGGTTATGAGTGGCTAATTACTGAGGTTCAGGGCTGGACTGGGACTAAAAAGCAGCCCTGGCAATGAAACCGAACCAGCCCACCTACAATATTACCCCTCTACATGGAAATAAAAAATGTTGTGCAATGCAGCAAATTTCGCTTAAACCCCTCCAATCCCCATCACTACTGTACTCCATTAAATTTGCAATACACACAACAGAATGAGGAAAATAAAAGAACCCAATCTTGCTGTACCCCTATGAATCACGTCACATACTGTACCCTAAAATGTATTTTATTGCATTCCATACACCAGAAATGACATCACTCACTGCAACCAAGAAATGAATTCTATTACACATGGTAACCACAGAAATGACATTACTAACTTCATCTTAGAAATGAATTGCACATTGTACTCAAGAAATAATATAATTCACTGTACCCCAAAAATGTATTATTTTACACACCCTACCCCAGAGATTACATTACACAGTACACCCCAGAGATTACATTAAGCACTGTACCCCAGAGATTACTACATTACACACCATACACCGATATTACATTACCCACTGTACCCTAGAGATTACTACATTACCCACTGTACCACAGTGATGAGTTTACACACCGTACCCCAGATATTACTGCATTATTCATCGCACCCCAGAGATTACATTACTCACTGTTCCCCAGAGATTATTACATTACACACTGTACAGAGATTATATTACACCATACCCCAGAGATGATTACATTACACACTGTACCCCAGAGACTAACTACATAAGACAAGGTACCCCAGAAGTTGTGTGTGTATATATATACATACATATATTGAACACAGACACACTACACACTTAGGGAAAGTTGACATGACGTTTTTCGGCACCGACAGTGTCATTTGCTTGTTGGAAATTCGGTGCTTGCAAACGCAGAATTCCGACGAGCGACCCAGGCTGCCAGAGGAAGATTTCTGCTTCCTATCCATCAGCGCCTTGAAGAATTTTGTAGGCGCTAACAGCACGTGCCGAAAATACGGATGTAAAATCAGTGTCATCTAAACCAGTGGTCCCCAACCTTTTTTCCACCAGAGACCGGTTTGATGCATGACAATTTTTCCACGGCCCAGTAGGAAGGGCGGGGAGGGTCGGGGTTATTAGGGTCGGAGTTATGGAGGAGGTTGGATGTTTAGAAACACACACAAAAAAAAACAAACAATAAAGTGTATACTGCGTCATTTAGGGATATCGTATGGGGTAACCAGTATTTTATAACTGGAGACTGATTGTCAACTCTGTGGGTCAGCATTATATATAATATACATATGTAATAAGCTTTGTCATTATAGAGATATATGCCCCCTGTAATAATACACAGCTGCCCCATTAGTGATAGTGATACATACCTAGCTGCCCCAGTAGTAATGATACATAGATAGCTGCCCTAGTAGTGATAATACATAGCTGCCCCAGTAGTGATAGTGATACATAGATAGCTGCCCCAGTAGTGATATTGATACATAGCTGCCCCAGTAGTAATGATAGCTGCCCCAATAGCATACATGCCAACACTCCCGTTTTTGCTGGGGGGGGGGGGGGGAGGGGGGATGGAGTCCCGCTATTTGGGGTCCCCTCCCGCCCCCGGGGGAGTTGGCATTCCTCCCGCCGCCAGCGGCGGCGGGGGCTCTTTAAATGGCCGCACGGCGACAGAGTAGGCGCTAGTGCGTACTCTGGCGCCGCCGGGCCGGTCCCACAGGCGGGTGAAGCGGCCGCTGCGCCCGTTTCACCCGCCCGGAGTCTCGCTGTGTAGGGAGGAGGCAGGTGGGTCGCTCCCTCTCCCCCTGTATGTACGGCGCGGTGTGTGCGCCGCACATAACAGGTCAGTCGGCGCAGGGGAAGTGACGCGTGGCTCTGCTTCTCACTTCCCCTGCGCCGCTGAGGAGAATCGTCGGAGCGGGCGTGCTGCAGGAGCCGGGTGCGGTACGTGGATTTTATTATTTTATTTTTATTAGCTATATGGGGGGCTCTGCCTGGCAACAATGGGGGCACTACCTGGCAACAGAGGGGACATCTACCTGGCAACAATGGGGGCACTACCTGGCAACAATGGGGGCAACTACCTGGCAACAGAGGGGGCATCTACCTGGCAACAGAGGGGGCACTACCTGGCAACAATGGGGGGCACTACCTGGCAACAATGGGGGCATCTACCTGGCAACAATGGGGGCAATTACTGGGCACAATGGGTGCACCTACCTGGCAACAGAGGGGGCACTACCTGGCTAACAAAGGGGGGCACCTACCTGGCTACAGAGGGGGCATCTACCTGCCTGTAAGGGGCACTACCTGCTTATGGGGGGTTACTACCTGGCTATAAGGGCATCTACCTGGCTTTCTTCCAAAGCCGTTATGCAGTTAGGTGGAGTGGGTGTGGCTTTTTCGAAGGGGCATGGCATACCGACAAGATGGGCGTGTCCATGTAAATTCTTGCAGCGGCGCGCGCAGCGCGCCGCCCACTAGAGTCTCCTGCTTTTTCATTTTCAAAAGTTGCCAACTATGCCTAATAGTAATGATACATAGCTGCCCCAGTAGTAATGAGATAGCTGCCCCAGTAGTAATGACACAGAGCTGCCCCAGTAGTAATGACACATAGCTGCCCCAGTAGTAATGATACATAGATAGCTGCCCCAGTAGTAATGATACATAGATAGCTGCCCCAGTAGTAGTGATATAGCTGCCCCAGTAATAATGATAGATAGCTGCCCCAGTAGAAATACATAGCTGCCCCAGTAGTAATGATAGATAGCTGCCCAGTAGTAATGATAGATAGCTGCCCCAGTAGTAATGATACATAGATATCTGCTCCAGTAGTATTGATACATAGCTGCCCCAGTAGTAATGATAGCTGCCCCAGTAGTAATGATACATAGATAGCTGCCCCAGTAGTAGTAATGATAGATAGCTGCCCCAGTAGTAATGATAGATAGCTGCCCCAGTAATAATGATAGACAGCTGCCCCAGTAGTAATGATAGATAGCTGCCCCAGTAGGCAGCCAGGGCAAAAAAAAAAAGTAATAAGAAGTCACTCACCTTTCCCGGATCCTCGGCCGAGCTCCTCCTCCAAGAAGCCGACATCCGACAGCACCGAGCGGCGCGGGGGGTGCGACGTCACTGTGCATCACACTCCCTGCGCCGCTGCTCTATAGATGCGGAGCTCAGTGAGCGCCGCATCTACAGCAATAGGGAAAGCAGGGACAGTAATGAACTGTCCCTGCTTTCTCTGAAATGCAGCCGAACGATGTGCGCAGCTGCTATCTGTGCGCGGCCGGATTATAGCGGCCGCACAGAAGATGCCGACCGCCCGGACTAAAGTCACCGGGCGGCTGGCATCTGGTGTAGCCGGCGCCGCGGACCGGCAGGGGATGCGCTAAGGCCCGATGCCGGTCTGCGGACCGCTGATCTAAACGATGACACTGATTTTACATCGTGTATAATGTAAATCAATTTCCTGCCAGATTGGATGCCGCTTCTGAGGCAGATCCAGCACTGAATCCATCCCAGAATTATATCAGCATTCATATCTTCTGCATGAATGTACCCTTAAGGTATGTTCACATGGCTTATAGCGGGGCGTGCTGTGCGCTCTGCTATATGCCAGGTGTTTTAGAAGTACGCGCTGGTCAGTACCCACTTTTAAAATGCTGCGCGTTCGACCCCATTCACTTTCATTTTCCCCGCCGCATAAGTGCAGGGAAGATGGGACATGGCTAGACACACGACTGTACATAGTGTATACACATCTCAAATATACAGCGCATACCCTACTCACATGCACACACAACGCCTGGCACTCTTGTCCCCTCCTTACCTGTCTCCTGTAGTCTGGTGCAGTTGGCATTCGGCAAGAGCTTCTTTTCTTCTCTGATGAGGGCGGAGCATAGGGTAATTGGTATACAATGGGAGGGAAAGATACAGCCCCAGATAAAGAGTGTGCTGGACTGTGAGCTGCTCTCACTCTGCACTGACGCGGGAGGCTACTCTGTCCCCCCCAAGATGCACAGAAATATAGGAGGCAAAGGATTAACTTCTTCCTCCTCTGTGCTCTGCTCTCCTCACTTACCGTATTCTAATGCTTTCATATGGATTATTTTTTATTGAAGTGGCTAAAAAGTGGGGGGGACCGTCCCCCACCCAGGAAAAAGTTGGGATGGACCAGTCCCCTCCGTACCCTCCTAAAGTCACACCTATGTGGTAACAGGATAAGATACTGCTGGAGAAGTTCTGCTCCTCTATAAATTACAGTTACCCGAATACCAGGGCTGATGAAGGCCGGAATACTTGCAAGATTCCACTCCTCTATAAACTACTCTTACCTGGATACCATGGGTCACATGACCTGGGTGGTGGTCACAGAGCTGTTTGGTCCAGCCATTTCAAAACTCCTCACGCCTATATGGTACTCTCCCCAAGGAGAGATATTCCCCTTTCTGAGCCATTACTATGGACAGGAATGTGGACTGTACCATTTTTTTCTAAATAGTGGCCTAATGCACTGATAAGAGAGATAAACAAGCAAAATGTTTACTACATGTATAATCAGAAAATTATGTTTTTTTATGATTCAATAATAAAAATACCTAAGTGACAAGCCCTTTTAAGGAAAATTGTGGTAAAAACTACCACATTGCTGCATTGTTTGAATATACCCTTATAAAATGAATAATATTCAGACATGGTTATGAACACAACAACAAAAGGCTAGCAAATAGTTTGTTTATTTGTAGATTCACAGTGAATGCACAGGTTTGAAGAACAATGAAAAAAATTAAATGATAGAAGAGAATCAGTTCAAGATGTAACAATTCATTTGCTATGAATAGGGTATGTCCACATGGAACGTATACATACAGATTACGGCAGGATGAGGGCTTTTTCACTAAAAACACACAAACAAAAAAAAAAGTCTTAAACCCATGTCTGTCAAAATTAAAAAAACAATATATACCTGTATAGAAAGCTTTTTCTTTCCCCCACACATATAAGATACTGAAGTGTGATTATGACACCGGCTTCTTAGATCTCATGTGTAAGTAGAAGAGATTCTGTTGCAGTAACAAAACTCTTACCGAATGCATAACTTTATAACCCAACTTTAAGGATCAATGGTTGAAGAAAAAATGCTTGTGTATATTATTACACAAGTATTGTGACACTAGTATTTAGGAGCCTAATTTGGGCAGAATTCATTCACTGTGAAGTTGTATTATATTAACAAACTGCATTTTGGTCTAAATGAACAATTAAAAAAAACTAAAAATTACAAATATGTACACATTCACAATTTAAAAAAAAAAATGCATTTACTTAAACTAATGTTTCAGCTACGAACAACTGTATGTGAAGCACTAAGTACCAGTCTCACTTCGTAGACTCATATTACAATACCCACAGCCTCGGCCAAAATTAAATCCTTGGATATAATTTAAACCATGGAACTGGAATACAAACCGAAAACCGCTTAAAAATGGAAATGCAAGACCATATATAGTTTGGAGGGAAGGGTGCGAGATGGGATGGTTTCTCCCTTAGGCCATGTTCACACGGCTTAAAATGGGAAATATTTCAGTCCGTAATTACGCGCCGTAGTGCGCAAATTATGTCTGGAATACGTCCAAGTCATTACGGTAATCCACAATTCTCATAGAGAACTATGGATTAAGTCTCCTCTCCCTGCTCGGTGAATACGCCGCAGGGGGGAGATAAGTGACATGTGAATTACTAGCGGCGTATACGCGCCACTGGTAATGAAAGTCTATGGGCCAGCGAGGTGCCGGCTCCCCGCTCCCTCCACCGTCCCGCCCCCCGTCCACACGGCATAATTGCGGGCCGTAATTACGCCCCGCAAATAAGCCGTGTGAACATAGCCTTAGGGTATGTTCACACGACTTATTTTGGCGCGTATTTTGAGCCAGAATACGTGTCAAAGTAAATAATGTTCTAACCGCCTTTAATAGAATGTGTTGTATACGCTTGAAAAGAATTGACAGACGTTTACATGAGATAATAAAGTATAGGAGGTAGAAATCTGCCACGGTCACTACGTCATTTCCTCGTTGAAATTACGCACTTGCAAGTGCATAAATTCAACGACGCAACAAAAACACTGTCGACACGTACAGTACAGAAATTATTATACCGTGTGAACATACTCTTACTGTCAACACGAAAGAAAATCAGCCCCAGGTACTAAATGCTGCGGTCACCCCTGTGTTTCCAGGGCAAACAATCTGTAGCCAAAGAGCAGTGCACTTCTAGCATTTATAGACCAATCAATTAAATATGTGACACCTCCACCTTTCAAGAAAAAGCATCAAAACAGGCTGGAATTTTCCTGAAAAGCAGGACAGATATGCTATATTCATACAGCGCTTTTTCACAAAAAAATAAAAAAATGCATGCAATATATCTCACTGGCTGCTTTTTCTGTGTATATTAAGCACAGAAAACACTCTTCGGGGGATGGGATGTGGATTAGCACTAATGCATAGGCTTAATCGAGGTCCTTAAAACACAGTGATAATTGTGTGAAAGAAAAAAAAAAGACATATAAAAAGCGCTATGTGAATGTAGCCTAAAAGGTAATTGCAGGTAATGGACTGAAAAAATGTGAAGCTGGTCTTGACTCTGTCTGTGCTCTGGCCCAACATTTGGTCTTTAACTTTAGCTAATCAGCTGGGAATTTCTATACTTGCAGTTAACAGTTTTTAAAGTCCTTGTACAACCAACGACCTCATACAATAAAACCAGGTTTCTTAGGATCCTTCTTGGAACCAGGTACAAAATCCTAAGTGTGTCAGTGAAGAAACCAATGCTTAAGTCCTGTCTTGAACAAATAAGTTCTGGATGAAGAATTAATCTCTCCAGCTGAAATTTTTGTTGATGTTGAGGATGGAGCCACTTTAGTAATCCTTAAAAAAAAAAAGAAAAAAAAAAAAGGGTCATTAAATCCTAATGTATTTTCATCATGACGTCTAAACAAAAATAACCAAGTTACTAAAACTTGCTCTGTGCATTACTGTACCGTATTTTTCCTCAGCTTGTATTTATTCTCACACATTTGTATCGCTGGTGATTTCACAAATACAGGCAGTCCCCGGGTTAAGAACGGGATAGGGACTGTAGGTTTGTCCTTAAGTTGAATTTGTATGTAAGTCGGACCATGTATATTTATGAAATGTAACTCCAGCACAAAGTTTTTTTTATTTGTTTTGGATAGTGCAGGGAAGGGTTTTTACATTTGTTTTGCCATTTGTGTCCCTGTTAAGAAGATTTCACCTCATATGGCATTCTGGCACTTGTCGTTCTACAGCTACTATCTGCTGTGGAACATGGAACTACAAGTGCCAGCATACCCCATAAATCTCCAATTGTAACTAGCATACAGATGTAAGTAGTTTGATTAATGTTCTAGAATAAATAAAACTAGAAATATAAGCAGCAAAAAAAAAAGGACTGTAGCACAGTTTTTGCAGCATTTTAACCTCTTACCGCCACAGACAGCTATGACCTCCCTGATAGACCTCCATTTTTTTTTAAATCTGACATGTGTCACTTTATGTCGGAATAACGTTTTGATACTTTTACCTATCAATGTGATTCAGACACGGTATTCTCGTGACCTATTGTGCTTTAAGTTAGTAAGAAATTTTGGTCCATACAATCCTTGTTGATTTGTGAAAAATAAATGTCCTACATTTAGAAAAAAGTTTTACATTTTCAAATTTTAAAAATGTCTAAAACAGATAGTTATTCACACAAATAGTATCTACCATGTCTACTGTAGGGCTTAGAAACTTAGTAGTAATTTTTAACATTTTTTTTGAAAATTAGCAACATTGATTTTTTTTCATCTAAGAAACGGCACCCATTATAGTATTCAAAACAGCATTTAGGAAGTGTATTAACCCACTAAGGGTTTCACAAAAATTAAAGCAATGTGGAGATAAAATTTCCCTTTTTTTTTGCAGATTTTCTATTTTTATTCATTATTCACTGGACATGGAGTCCCCTAATGCTAAAGTTTTTAGAGCTCTCATATGTGGCCCCGGTACGCGATTTAACTCAAACACAAGCCTTAAAGTAGGTGTACCACCGACTGGACATTATTTTCATTACAATTTTCTTTAGGCGCCATTTCACAGATTTTTTTTCGTGTTGGTCCCGTGAAAATTTCTTTTCACAGACCGACAAGGGGGGGCGCGCGCTATTTGGCTTTTGGAGCACAGATTTTGGTGGGTGCCATTTTGCATTTCCAAAGCCCTCAAAGTACCAGAACAGGTGAATCCAAAATGGGGGGACTTCTGAAAGGTTTCAACACCCCTCATGGATCCCATCTAGGGGTGTATCGTGCATTTTGAGCCCACAGGTGTTCCATAGTTTTTTTTTTTTTTGTTTGTTGTTTTTTTTTTTAAGCATTGGGCCGTGAAGATGGGGAGGAGAAAAACACAAAGCTCCGCCATTGTTTTTTTGGGCTTCATTTGTACAGCGGTCGCTGTACGGGATAAATTACAGGATAACATTACTATGCAGATCAGTACAATTACAATGATATGGATTTTAGAAAGGTTTTTATGTTTTATTACTTTTACACAATAGAAATGAATTTATAAACAAAACTATGTTTTAGGTCGTCAAAGTCTGACAGCAATAACTATTTATGTACACGAGGCTGATTAAGGGCTTGTTTTTTGCGGTATGAGTGGACGTGGTCATTGGTATTATTATGGGATTAATATGTCCCTTTGATCGCTTTTAATTAAGGTATTCGTGAGGCATGTTAAGCATCACAGCAATGCTGGTACTGCTTTCAATTTCAAATACCATGCAGTATAAATGACATGCTAGCTTTACTCAGCAGGTCAATACAATTACAGTGATACCCAATTTTTTTTTTTTTTTTTATGTTTTACTGTTTTTTACACAATAAAAACTTTTATTCAAGAGGGAAAACACGTTTTTTGCATCGCCATAACTTTATTTTTCTGTGTACAGAGCTGTGAAGCAGCGCTTTTTTTGCAGGAGTTGAATTTTTTTTCTATCTTTTTTTTTTATTTTGGGGGGGAAGGAGAGGGGGCAAAGACAAGGCATTTTGTTCGTTTTAAATCTGTTTTTAGAAACAGGTGAAGAAAATACTGCAATCCTAGTAGTGTTTTGTATTTTTAATAGCACACACCATGCAGTATGGGTGACAAGTTAGTTTTACTCTGTGGGTCGATAAGCAGCATAATAATAATAATAATAATAATAATAAACGATACCCAATTTATATAGTTTTTTTATGTTAAAGCATTTTAAAAAAGTTTTTATTGTGTAAAACAATATTTCTGCATCACTAAAAGGGTAATAAACAGCTGGTTCAATGCTGCGATTGTGCGAGCTCCGCTTGTGAGCTCACACAGTCCTCATGACATACCCACATGTCAATTTGCGGAAACCCTTTCCCGATCATGACGTATGGGTACGTCAAATGTCAGTAAGGGGTTAAGAAACACAGGCAAAAATAATGGCATGTGTTGCAAACATTTTTCAAGACATACTTTAAAAGGGAACCTGTCTGATGGTTTCTGCTGCCCTATCTGAGCGCAGGATGTGCTAAAGAGAGAGAAGCTGTGCTCTGTGATATATAGGTTTATATGATTTTGAGAAGATTTAATGAATAAAATGCAGATATAGCTCCTTAAGAGACAGCAGAAGTTCTGCTTAACCCGCCCACATACATTGATTGACACTGTATGTAGTACTTTTAGTTTCACTTTCACAGATTTTCTCTGCTTTTTTTCTTCTGAAATCTAGCATCAAAACATATAAACCTACATATCACAGAGCTCAGTTTCTCTTCCTAACACCTCAATCTCCCCTTCTCCTCACTGCCATTCCAATGCTGGCTCTGTGACTGCTCTCCCAGTGTTCCGCTTACTTTCTCGTCAGACACAACAGGATGTCACCTCACCGCTGTAGCTACTGGTTGGCTGGCAGCGGTCACATGCCTCTGCTTACACCACCATTCGGAGCTGTTCACTTCCGAACAGTGATTTAAGGCAATGCCACATGACTGCTAAAGACGACTCTGATGCCTATGAGCCAGCACTGGAGGTGAGGAGAAAGTGTGTAGGAGGAGTTCTCGGTTTCTTCCTTCAGTAAATGGGCAGCAGTGCCATTTATCAAAAAAGGAAGACAAATTGCAGCACTCTCCAAGATACAGAACAAAAAAAGGTTTTTTTTTCCTTTCTTTTCAGAGATTTAAACAGGACTGTGAGCCAAGATATATTTTACTAGCACCGAATATACAGTTTGCTTTTTGGAAGTGCTGAATTTTTTTTTCTCTGTTCTGAGAGGTGTGTGTGTGTAAGAAGAGTATTGAAGAGCCTGTATACACAGAACGTCGGTGTTTTTGTGTGCTTTTCTTTTTTTTCCTTCCCATCTTTCTTGTTAAAAGGCTGTATGTATGTATGAGTATATGTATACACACCACACACACACACACACACACACCACTTTAAGGCTATGTTCACACGGCTTATTTTGGGACGGATGTCAGTCCTTTATTTCGCGCCATACTGCGCGAATTATGGGTGAAATCCCCCCCAGTCATTACGGTAATTCACAGTTCTCATAGAGAACTATGGATCCCTTCTCCTCTCCCCGCGGGGAGAAAGTGACATGTCAATTATCACGCCGGTATACACGCCATGGATAATGAATGAAAAAAACGTTGAGATTCTTAGTTCACACGTTTTGATCAAAATATGCTTATGCCACCCCCGACTTTGGTTGGTGCCTGTTTTTATTTTTCTCTCTGGATTATGGAGGTCGGTTGGCCCAATGAGAAGTCTGAATTTGGCTCTAGTTAGAGCTATAGATAGAGTAGGACCACCCGCCTTGAGATCCCATTGTAAGTCGGGGGTGGCATAAGCATATTTTGATCAAAACGTGTGAATAAGAATCTCAACGTTTTTTTCATGTATTATAGATAGCATAAATGCTTCTTTAGGGATTTCCATGTAGTGGATAATGAATGTCCCCCCACCCCGACCCCACGGCGTAATTGCGGGCGAAATCTGTCCCGCAATTACGCCGTGAAAAAACCGTGTTAATATAGCCTTAAAAAGGTGCAAAAAAAAAAAAAAAAAAAAGCACACACAAGAACACTGAAGTGCTGCATGTACAGGCTCTTCAATAATATGCTCTAGAACTTCAGAGACCTCTAGCTGCAGCATTTTTGAGTCTGTTCTTATGCTGCATCTGGATTTTTTTTTTCTTCCATTCAACTGTTTTATAAAACTCACCGATCTTGGCTTCTTGTTTAGCTTGAGGTCAATTCTAAAGCAAAGGGAAAGAAAAAAAGAAAGGAGAAAGAAAATGAGTTAAGTGAGGGCTAAATAAAAAAAAATAAAAAATCCCTTCTGAAGGAGGCATTAACATATGCCATCAAGGTTAACTATTTATCAAGATACCATTTGTAATTTTGCAAGTACAATAGAATGGTACAAAAACAGAACAAAAGATCGTTAGAAAAAAAAAACTCTTTAAACATCCTGCTATTAAAAGGGACAGTCACAAAAACATAACTTTACTTAACGTTTCCAGTATAAGCTGGCGTTTGAAAGTCTGCACATTACTTCTAGAGACCCTATGAAGCCACTTACACACGAGCAAGGAAGCGCAGGCGTCAATCTGTGCTTGATCGGGAGATATTGAGACTGAAAATAGAGTAAATGGTCTTCAACATACAGCAAATATAGAATTAAAGTCATACTGACAGATTTATGTGGGAAAGAAATATGCTCCAAGTTACTTTTTGTGACCGTGTCCCAAGATATATTACAAAGTAGATATCAAGACATGCAGCATTACTTTTCTTTGACAATGAGCAGAAATATTAAAAAATTTTGACATGGCCCAGGAGTCATTTGAAGCCACTGCATAGATAGAATTTTAATTATTGGGGCGTATTTATACTGTATTGCAGTAATCTCTTCACCCACATACAGGTTTAAAATGGGTGATGCCTACATTGACAATGACGTGATCCTCTAGCAGGAAAAAAAAAAAAAAAGACAAAAAACACAACTTATGAATCGTCGACAACAGCAGACATTAACAGAAATTTCATGTGTGAATAGCTGTACTTCAGTGTATTGACATTAACACTTTCTTAAATGGAAGCGGCCACATAGCTTATGCAGGCCTTGCAAGATACAGTATAATTAAAGGGAGAGAAGCTGGGCTCTGTAATGTATATGTTTATCGGACTTAAAGCTTCATTTCTGAATAAAAAGCACAACCGACTGTAATAGAAAGTGTTGCTTACAGTAAAGGACAGTTTGCTATGTACATACACTGATAGGTTATGTTCACATGGCTTATTTTGACGTGGTTTTGGATGAGGTTTTCGCCTGAAACACACTTCTTCAGAAGAGGTTTTAGAAGGCGTTTCTCGGCGAGGTTTTCGACTATACAAATTAATAGCCAGGACAAAAACCGCGCTGGACAAAAACCGCGCTGAAAACACGCTTCAAGAATTTACATGACACTTCTTTTTCAGCGCTTCCAAATATGCATGTAAAAACCTCGTTGTGTGTAAACTACAACGAGGTTTTACATAGGAATCAATTAAATGAACTGGGGGCGCTTTGGATGAGGTTTTGGGCAAGGAAACGCTCCGAAAACCTCGTCCAAAACCTCGTCAAAATAAGCCGTGTGAACATGGCCATACAGAGAAAGCTGTCAATCACTATGTGGGCGATCGGGTGATCAGGAATTACACTCTTTAGAAGCCCAGTGTTATTTATCTGCATTTTACTCAGAACTTCTGTGTAAATTATATAAACCTAAATAAGTTACAGAGCTCGGCTTCTGTCCCTCTATCATATCCTTCTCTCATATAGGTCAACATAAACCACCTGACAGGTTCAATGAAAGATCCTTTTGACTGGATTTCGGATTTAAGCATATTATATGGAGTCTGAGCTGGAATCTTCAGCAATGTTCATAATGATGAGGCTCTTTAAAGAGCTTGGAGTTTGGCAGTTAAAGCATTTACAAGGAATAGAGAATCCCCATGTATTAGCTACCCTGTTTCCCCGAAAATAAGACCTAGTGCATTTTTTGATGCAATTCAGAGTTTGGCTGCTTATGCTGATGATTGTGATGAAATCACTACAGTATATTGATACATGTTGATGTTTTGTCAACAATAAATGTGAATTATTGTTCATAGAAAAAAAAACATCCCCTAGAAATAAGTCTTAGCTCGTCTTTAGGAGTAAAAAATTAATATAAACTACTGTCTTATTTTCGGGGAAAGAGAGTAGTAGTGAATCAGTGTCTCTTAAGGACATGTCAAAAACTTTGCTGAAAAGAGCAATTTAAGGGTATGTT
This sequence comes from Phyllomedusa bahiana, assembly GCA_025379985.1. Taxonomy (NCBI): domain Eukaryota; kingdom Metazoa; phylum Chordata; class Amphibia; order Anura; family Hylidae; genus Phyllomedusa; species Phyllomedusa bahiana. The sequence goes on along the minus strand of JAODAL010035496.1, from coordinate 8,657 downwards.
CACACTGCATATTTGCAGGGCATACTTCGGCGCGTAACTGCGCCCCGCAAACATGGTAATTCATAGCTCTCATTGAGAGATATGATCACCTGCCAGTTTCCACGGGAGAAAGTAGGGACATGTAGCTTCTTCCCGGCGAAAGTGAATGTCAGGGAGAGCGCTTCAGAAGTATGCGCTGCCCAACGTTTACTTTTGAAGCAACAGGCGTATAGCAGTGCGCACAGTACACGTCAAAATACACCTGTTCAATCCATTATCCGTAAATGAAAAGTATGGCACTAGTGCTATCCTACCAAGACATGGTCATCCACCTAAACTAACTGCCCAGAAAAGGAGAGCAGCAAAGAGGCCCAGGGTCACACTGGAGGAGCTGCAGAGATCCACAGTTTCCGGGTGGGGAATCTGCCCCAAAGGCCCCCCCCGTTAGTCAGGGTTACTTCACAAATCTGGCCTTTTGGAAAGTGAAAAGAAGAAAGAAATTTTTGAAAGAAAACAAAAAGTATTTCCTTTTTTGCATTTGGGAAAAAAAAACCTAAGAGCATGTGGAAGAAGGGGCTCTTAGCTTTCCTTCACATAGCATTTGGCATTTAGGTTTCCAACACTGCACATCAGCCAGAACACCCCAAACCCCCACCATGAATTTTTGGGGTGGTAGCATAAAGCGGGGAAAATCTTACTTCAGCAGGGACTTGCAAGCTAGTCAGAGTTGATGGATACAGGACAATCCTGGAGGAAAACCTGTTGGGTTTATTTTCACACGGTTTAAAAAGGGGGCGAAATTTTTGCCACGTACTGAAACTCAAATCAAGCAAAATGCACGCCACCCTTTAAAGGTAATCAACAGTTCTCATAGAGAACTAGGGATTAGCCTCCCCCCCTGGGCGTACAATACGACGCCGGGGAATGAGGGCTTTTCTTTTAAATTCACGGCGCTTATGCCCCGCGTTTTAATGACAGTCTGGGGGGCCCGGGTGGGTTTTTTGTCGGCCCCCCCTGCATCGGGAGTACGTCCAATCGGCGCAAGTTTGGGATCACCCGGCATAATTGGGGGGCGTACAAAACGCCCTTAAAATTACCCGTTTTTAACTTAGTTTTTAAAAGGTTCCCAAAAGACTTGCGACGGGGGCATAGGTTTCACCTTCCACAGACAAGCACACTAAAAAATTAACACCCAAATTTCTACAAAGAAATTTTTTTAACATAAAAACCTATCCATGTGTTAAAATGGACCAGTCACAGCCCAGACCTAAATCCCATTGAGAATCTGTGGCAAGACTTAAATAGCTGCTCACAAACATTCACAGCCAACCTAACTGAGCTAGAGTAGAACAGGCAAAAATTCCAGCCTCTAGATGCGCAAAGCTTGTAGGGGACATACCCAACAGAGGGAAAAATGTCATTGCAGCTAAAGGTGGTCCTACAAATATTGACCGGGGGTTTTTTTTTTTTTACAGATATGCATGCGTATTTTTCAGTTTTTTTCATTTGAAAAAATTTTGGGAAAACCCGTTTTTTTTTAACACCCCACAAATACTTCCTATGTGTTGCTCAACCCACATAAAAAAAAAAATCTAAAAAACTTTAAATTTTGGGTTCGAAAATTTTTAAAAATAAAAAACAGCTCAAGGGAAAAAAAATTTTTTGGGCAACCCTTTAATTTTACATTTAATATAAAGAAGCTTTATATCGGGCTAAGTCTTGAATAACTATGGGAGGCTAAGGACCACAGGGCCTCTCCTTTTCAAGGGGTTTTTGTGCAGAAGTCAACGGGCTGAAAACAGCCCTGGGTTTTTTTTTTTTATAAAAAAAGGCCCCCCCTTTTTCCCCCTTTGCCACCCACGCTGAAAAGGGGCCACAGACTGCAGGGAAACCCAAATTCCCCCACCAAAAAGGAAACGGGGAAAAGGATTACAGAGGTAGTGCCAGATTTTCAGTGATCTCTGAGCAGTGCAGGGTTTCTCAAAGTTCTAAAGCCAGAAATGTACCTTAGACAGACACTTCAACTAAGCACTCCCAAAGACAAGACCAATCAAAATTTAAATGATAACCCACTTTGGGCAGTACTAGTAACTGATGGCACTTCTATCAAAAACAACAACCCCAAAAGCTACAGCAAAAACATTTTTCCCTTGCCCATAACAACCAATAAAAAGCTCATTTTCATTTCATATAGTGCTCTTGAAAAAAAACGGAATGCGGGTTTGGGTACAAAGGGCAACAGGGCCCCACCCTTGCGCAAGACATTTTTTTTCTTTCAAAAATCCCCTAATGTCCCCCCAAAAGGGTTTGGGGGAATGAGTGTTTTTTGTCAGAGGGTTTTTGGGTTTTTAAAAAGAACGACAAAAATTTAATTTTTTTTTTTTTTTAAAAAAGATAGAAATTTTTTTGGGCCTAAAGGGCAAAACTATGGGAAGAAAAGCAGTTGCACAAACCCTCGGCCACAGCAGGGGGCTCTTTGTATTTTTAACACAGGGGCCGGGATTTTAAAAATAACCCTCTGCTGTTTACGTCCCCCATTTCACACTATATTAAGGGGATTCCCCGTAACGTTTACCTATAAAATAACAAGCACAAAACAGGGGTCACAAAACAAAAAGCAAGCTCACAATCGCTCCCGTTTTTTCAAAAAAAACCCCGGAAGGGCCGCAAGCAGACATGCGGCTCCCCCCCAAACCTGGCCGGGCAGCGCCCAGACATCATCCCCCCTGTGCCAGAAGACAGCGCCGGGATTTGGGAGCACAAGGGAGTAAAGGTAAGTGCTTGAAATTTTTTTTTTTTTAAAAAACAGCCCATTTTTTTTTTTTTTTTAAAAAAACCCCCCTTTCCTACAACCTGCCATAGGGGACATATACCTCCAAATAACTTTCCTATGGGGAACAAATACCTGCCTCTACCTCCTCTAACCTGCCTAGGGGGGACCATATACCGGGCCTATAAAAGCTAGGGGGGACATATCCCTGCCTCTACCTCCTCTACCTGCCAAAGGGGGACATTTTTTTTTTTGAAATTATCAGTACAGCTAAATTTTCCCCATCCTAGGCTTAACCCCGAAAAAATTTAATTCTCCCCTTTTTTTTTTGGTGGCAAAAGTAGGTGCCTCGCTTATTTTTGAGAAATATACGTTTTTTTAGCTTTCTGCTTAGTTCAATAGATTCTAGTCATGTAATTTCTTTGTTACTGCTTTGCACCTAAACAAAAAAATGTTAATTTTTTAAATTATTTTTTATTTTTTTTGGGAAAATCCAATACTCCCTTTAAAATCCTTCTGGGTTTTGGGGATCAGATTCAACCCATGTCTTGCCCAAACTCTCCCCAAAAGCTCCTTCTACACTTTCCCCCCAATGTTGGAAACAGAGGGGATTTGGGGTACAAAGACAGCTCCCCTCTTCGACTCTCCCAAAAGGGTGGGGTTTGGGGTTTTAGGCCCTGGGGACGTGGTGGCTAACACAGCAACTCTACTTCATTGCATTAAACCCATTCCTTCCCAACCCCGGGATGAACGGTTCAGCCCTTGTCCGCTTAAACCCCTGTGTCGTCCTTTTCAAAACCCAAAGTACTCGAGTGTATGAATAATCTTTAGATACCCCAAAAATGGCTCGCATTGAGGCCCACCAGGGGATCCGGGTCAAGAAACCCCAACATTTTGGCGGGAAAACCCATCCCCTTATCAAAAGGTTTTCCTCCACTGAATTTTGAAAAATTTTCTTCAAATTCTTAATCCAATTTCCCTTTTTTTCCACTTAAATTTCCCCCAAACCCCTTTTTGCCCCGAAACCCCAAAATCTATTGATTTTTCCCATCTCATCGCTCCAAATCCCCTTTTTTCCAATCTTCCATTTTTCATATTTTTTGAGAAACTCGAGCCAACGCTTCTTATGACGAAAAATTAAAAGACTTGTTTTAAATTTTTTTTGCATGGGGGCTTGCATGGACGTATGTCCCACTCTTAAAAGCATATAAACCCCACCTTCACTGTCGTTTTGGTCGCGTTAGAAGGGAAAAAACCCCTTGTTTTTAAAACTAACTTGTTTGACTAAATATTTTGCCGGGACTCACCTCTTGGCTTTTGAATGGACTTTAAATTTTCATTTTTCTTCCGGGCTTTTCATGGCCTCACATGATGAAATTTTTCCCTTTGCCCGGAAGAATCGCATCAATAAGCGGGATCCCAAATTTCTCTCTTTTTGGGGAAAAATTTTTCCCTTCTTTGGGGGGCCAAAAACTAGTGCCCCTTTTCCCCCCCCTTTAAAAAGGGCAAAATCTCAAAAACCCTAAAACCCACGTTTTAAACCCATGTTGTAACTTGTATTAACAAGAAGAAAACTATTGTCCCACCACCGGAATAAAACCGTAACAATGCTTTACGGGAAACAAGAACCTGCGGGAACTAGGCATATGCTAAATAATTGTAATAAAATTGATTTTCGAGATAAACCAAAAATGAAATTTTCTCTAAAAAGGGGAAATTTTTCCCTTTAAAGCTGTAATGGGAAGGTGAGATATGGAGCCTAGAAAATCAAAAGTTCAAAAAATTTTTACCCTTTTTCTTTTCCCGGGCTAAAAAACCCGGCCTGTTGGGGTCGGAGCCTTTAATTTTTCCCGGAGTCGGAATAAAAAAGGGAAACCCCCCAGACTCCCAAAAAGTATAATTAGTTGGAAAAGTTATTTTGAAGCAGTGCAAAAGCAAAGAGAAATTGGGGGCCCCGCCAGTCTACTGCTCTCATAAAACTTTTAGTTTTAAAACAAAGGGAGTTTTAACTAAACATGGAGCAGGGAAAGCGCTGCCCCAAAGGGGGAAAGATTTTTTTCTCCCCCGGGGAAAACAAAATTTACAAAAATTTTTCACCCTTTTTAAAGAAGTAGAACGTTCAACCATTTACCCAAAAATTCTGGGCTGAGGCAATTCCCCTTTTTAAAACCCGACAATTTTTTAAGATGTGGGCCCTTTTGGGCCCGCTTTACCCCAAATTTGAACAATATGCCCTTAAAACCCCAAATGTTCTCTTTGGGGTTTTTATGGATAAATTTTTTTCTTTTTATATTATAGAAAAAATCTTTCACCAATATTGCCCAAAAAAAAAGCTTGGCTGAAATTTTAAAATACTTCTCATATAAGCACAACAAAAGTTCAGGGAAAAAGTAAAACCCGGAATCCTCAAAGAGGTTAAAGTCCCGAAGGGGCCAGGTTTCCGCCAAAGGTACTACTGAATTTCCCATGCCTTTTAACAGAGAACTAGGAGCAGGGCCCCCTTAGATGTCCTCCATAAAAAAACACCACACGACGTTTTTGGGGGAAAACCACGCCCCCCATCTCAAGTGTGAGGGAGGACCCCCCGTACGCTAACTATTTGTAACCCCGAATGCAGGTAAGGGGAATTTTAAACCCCCTACTATGCAATGCAAGACATCTACCTCAAGTAGCCCTAATATACTCTCTAAAAGTTAAAAATACTACTGTACAAACGATTTTAATTTCCCAAAAACAGTAAAAGGGGATTTCATAAATTTCACATTCCAAAGTTAAAATTTCCCCAAAAAAACGTTCTAAGATAGAATCCACATAGGAGGGCAAAAAAAATTTCAACAAAAAAATCATAAAAATAAACCTTTTCCCCAGGGACTCACTGTTTAGGGCCCCCCGCACTCCCCCTGCTTTAAATTTTGTCCCTAAAATTCACAAATCCCCCTTTCTGAGCCACCTGGCCGCCCGATAGTTTTTTGGGATTGGGGCGGTATTCCAACCAGTTTGCCGTTTTTCAATTTATGGGTTCCCGCGGAATCGCCCAAAATCTTCCCCCTTTCCTTTTAAAGGGTACAAAGATTTTTTTGGGAAACAAATTGAAAAAAATCGACATTTCCGAAGCACTTTTTAGTGTTCCTTGGACAAAATTTATAAACATGTTAAACCCACAGAAAAGGTAAAAAAAGCTATTAAGAACAAACTTTTAAAAGCGATGCCAGTCCCCTCGAACAGATTTATCCCGTTTTTCTGCTCAGTTAAATGGACATTTTCCTCACAAAAATTATTTTCGTTTTTGACAGGAAATTGCAAATTTGGCCCAAAGGCAGGGGCGTTTCGATGGGTTCTCCTCGCGCCCGCCTTGCCAATATTTTCATGGAATCTTTTAGGGGTATTTGCATGTTTAACAAATCCTTGGAGCTGTCACAAAAGTTTTGTGGCACGTTATGTGGGAAAGATGTCTGCATGTTTTGGAGAGGCAGCGAGGAGGGGAGGAAAAAGATTTCCCTGCTTTTAAACAATGGGGGCACAAACCCAGATTCAATTTACTCTTGAAAAAATCGTGAAAATATACACTTCTTAGATTTACTGTTAAGAAGGAAAGGGGTAATATACACAAAACTAAAATTTTAAGGAGAAAAAACAAAAATAAAATTTTCTTGAAAGCGTAACCAACATGCCCCAAATGTTATTAATGGCCCCCCTAAAGGGCAGTTTTTCCCCAGGGCCTCGCCGAATCTGTTTTCCCCTTAAAGAAAATCAACAACAAAAAGAGAAGCTAAAACCAGAAGTTCACCTCAAGAGGTTTTTCTGAAGAATAGTTTTTTAAGAAAGGGGGAAGAGGTGGGGACCCTATCACCAATAAGCGGGGGGCTCCAAACCTAGAGAAAACGATCATAGATGCGGAAACATTTTTAGTGTATGATTCCCATGCAAAAATTTTGTTTTGGGGAAAAAATCAGGAAATACGGGGATTTACTGCAAAAAGACAAAAAAAAGGGCCCCTTATTTAAAAAACCAATCCTAATTTTTTTTTATCAGAAAGGTAAATTTTATCGGTAAAATTTTGTTTTACATTCGACCTTTAAAAAATGATTAGTTGCCAACAATTTTTTCAACTCCCGAGAAGGGGTTTCTTTTCCCCGCCTTTGGGTTGTCATAAATTGCCAAAAGGGGTCAAAAAGGGTGATTTTTATTTCACATCCCCCAAAAAGGTAAATTCGGTCCCTACCCCGGGGTTTTTCACCTGCACTACCAGCAATGTTATATATTTACTCAAAAGCCCATGCGGCAAAATTTTTTGTTGGCAGACAAACACGTATTATACGTGCAGGCTTTAATGAAAAAAAGATTTTTCAAATTTGTTTGTAAAGTCCGGATGGAAAAAAATCCAAATGGGGGCTGAGCTGATTTGGGTCAGGGCCAACAACAAAAAAAAAAAAAAATTTTGGTTTAAACGGGCCCTCGCTAGACTTTTTCTTTAGAACTCACACAATGTACAGACTTTCGCTGTGTTTTTGTTTGGAGGAGTCACGGGGAGTGACCCATTTCGGGGTTTAATCTGGATTGTTTGCAGCGGAAGTATTCTGGGTCAATAATTGGAACTTTTGCTCCAAAAGGCTTTTAAAGAAACGTTCCTGTTGGAAAAGGGATTTTTTATTTATTATAAGGGTTGGGATTTTTGTCCTCCCCTATGTGGATTCAAACTTGGGGGAACAGTTTATATTGGGGAATTTAAAATGGAATGTGTAATAAGTACAGCCTTTTAAATGTTGGTTTTAAAAGAAACGTTTTACAAAATAGTATGTTAAAATTTTTTAAAGTATATATTAGGCTACATTTATTTTAGAAAGCCCTTTCATTTTCATGTAGGGGGGTTAATTACCCCCCCCTGCATTCCCGGATTAAAAAATAGTAGCGTAAAAAGTAGGATCCTGCCACACTTTAGAAAGGGGGTGGTTATCCCCCGAAACGTCCGTGTGGTTTTTCTTTTTGGAGGGCATCAAAACCCGGGTTTCTCCTAAAATCTCTGTTGAAAGGGATCGAAAAACAGTAGAACCCTTGGGAAACCTGCCGACCCTTCGGGACAAAAACCCATTTGAGGATTCCAGGTTAACCCTTTTCCTGAACTTTTGTTGTGCTTAAATAGAAAGTATATAAAAATTTCAGCCAACGCTTTATTATGGAAAAAATTTTGGGGAAATTGTTCTATAATAAAAAAAAAGAATAAAAAAACCATAAAAACCCAAAAAAGAAAAATTTGTGGGGTTTAAAGGGATATTGTTCAAAAAGTAAATATGTTTTTCCCGCAGGGGGGGGCCTGCTAATGCCGTACATGTAACCGGGTGGTTTTATGCTACATTTTTTCGCTTTAAATTTACCACTTTTTTCCCCCAACCCCCAAGTTAATGTAAAAGAGGGGCCCTTCTCTTTTCCTGGAAATATGAGTCAGATGTGAGGTCGTAAAGCGGGTCTGAAAGGAGGCGATACTATTTCTCAGCACAAAACAAGAACCCCCAAAATGTTCCTGCATGTTTTGCATATTTAACCCATTTTTTTGTGTTTTAAAATCAAAATTCCCCAATAAAATATTTTCACTAACAAGCAAAATGGTAACAATGTTTTTTTAAATTTGACTTTCGGGTCCATTTTCTCTCCCTTTCCCCCTACAGCTTTGAAAATGAATTTCTGGGAATTTTAAATACAGGTCATTACTTTTCTTTTTTAAAAATTAGACCTTTTCAAGTATTTAACATCTCTTTTTGTTTGCAGATTCTTTTCCTTTAATGCATTGGGTTTCAGTTTTGCTCCCAAAAATCAAAATGTTTAATTTTTAAATTTTTTTGGGTTTTTAATTGGAAATCCACCTTTTTGGTTTTTATACTGCCTGAAACCTCTTGGGGCCCCGAAAAAAAAA